>BQKZ01002321.1:5183-18543 GCA_036244855.1 Temnopleurus reevesii | reverse complement strand
GCCCCGGTCACATAGGACCCCGGAAGCAACACGATTCACCCCGACTCTTTGTTAATTCACAGTTAACTGCCTCAGAACAACGAGTCGGGTGAATCGTGTTGCTTCCGGGGTCCTATGTGACCGGGGCTTAAACCACAAGTCATATGGAAAAGGGAAATGGGTAAACCCAATCTTTATTTGGCTACAAAATACTAGTAGGTACTATAATTATCATATTCCATTCCTACATTAATTTTTGCGATTGCATCTCATTCTTGTGTTGGATTGTCTGTGTGACCAGCTGGTTAAATATCAAGGTTGACAAGTTCTTTTAAGCCACCGACTTGAATTATTGAGTGAGAATTTAATGGTCTCCAAAATTAAGTTAAATTCTAAAAGCGTCATCAGTGATAATTATACTGAGATGAATCGTGCGTCATCAAGCAAGATAACATAAAAAGCATTGTCGTAGTTTCATATCTTGACGTTTATCTTCATATTGTCGATAACGTACTCTGAATATTATGTAAAAGGGGGAGTTGCAGAAAGTGTACTTTCCAATACACAACAATTAGTCATCATTGAATATATTATACCTAAAAAACAAAACAAAATCAAACAAAACAACAAACAAGCAAAAACAGGTGTTACTTTAGCACCGAGACCGTAATTCAAATTGGCAACACCGTGGAAGTGTTAGAACAATATGATTGGCGCAGGGTGAAATAGAATTGGGATATTTTTGATTAAGTACTAGTGTTGTTCTTAAAGTTCTCTCGTATTGTAAAATGTGTAAACGTAACCGGTGTTCAATAGACCGATTTACTAATATATTCAAACGTATGCCAGTTTCTTGCCGATGACCATAGATACATTGTATTCCTAAGGGGGTGTTGCTCAGAATCAACTGCAAATCAACTGCAACTTTGGAAATTGTAACGCGCATTTTCATTAGCGCGCGGTGTGCGCATCTAACAAGACGCGCATGAAACAATGATTTTGATTGGCGTAATCTGATCAACTGCAACTTGCAATCAATCGCAACCTTTAAGCAACACCTCCTTAGACAGGTTAGTTACAACTGAAGTACAATAATCGGAATCCTGATTGCATACATTACATGTTGGTATGTCGGGCAAGCATCGGGCAAATTTTAGGGTTGTCAAGAACAAGCTTAGTGTTAGATGTATGCCTAGAAATAACATCTCCTAGTAAACATGCCTATTATCATTATTACCACGGTTGTGCAGTGCATTAGTTGCAGACATCAGTAAAGAATGTTTATCGTAATTTTGAAGACCCATGCAGTAAAATATTTTGGCGACCTCATAAAATCAAATCGCCACGATCGAGGACACGCATTGTGACCAGGGCCCCGTAACATAAAGGTTTGCGATTAATCGCTAATCTGATAGCGATTGATATCAATCGCTAGTCTATGGCAAATCATGTACTAACGTTTGCAATTGATCGCAAAATCAAATAGCGATTGATCGCAAAGCTTTATGTTACGGGGCCCAGAAAGACAAAGAACACGGTAGAAACGATTTCCGTAAATTGGCATGGGACAATAAATTCGTACGCCGTGTTCTGAACTGTGCGGACACAACAATCACAAGCCGGTTTCGATTTGAATAGCACTAACAAGAAGCATTGAATTGGTGTTCGACTTAATTCTACGGAAATGCATTATATCGTGTTAAAGAAAGGAAATGAACAGCTCCACTTCATGCCTTCATATAGCTTTATGACGAAATGGGAAGAAGCTCCCCTGTTTAATCAGCGAACAGGTCGTCACCGATTTCACGAACCGGCCTACAAGCGAGAGGTGGTTGCACAAAATAGTCGTAGCAATTCAATTGAAATAAACGCTATTGAAATAACATAAATTACAGTGGTATGCCATTGTACTTGGCGCTA
Source organism: Temnopleurus reevesii (assembly GCA_036244855.1). Taxonomy (NCBI): domain Eukaryota; kingdom Metazoa; phylum Echinodermata; class Echinoidea; order Temnopleuroida; family Temnopleuridae; genus Temnopleurus; species Temnopleurus reevesii. Next base: position 16,644 of record BQKZ01002321.1, on the reverse strand, counting down.
TGTCGGGGTTGATACGTGTTCAAGCAGCGCCCCCGTTGTTTAAGGCCGGTTCGTAAAAACGCTGACGAGGTGCAAGCTATATTTCTATGCAGAATACAGAGACTCCGGAACAGAGGGCAGGAGGGGAGGGGGTGCTTTATTCTACTCCTAACACTTTGATACACGTATCGTCATCAACCCTCCCTGTGACAGCCGCCCACCTTAAAAAACAATCCCCATTCCTCATAATATTTTTTGTTGTATTTTACAGCTATGACATAATGTTTTTAAAGTGAAGATGTCGTGTAAATATATTCTACTGCGTTAGATCAAGGACATACACATTTTAATAAATGAATGACATGTAGATGTACTTGAGAAACATTTACGTCAGCGGCCTAAAATCTGAAATAATTTGATAAACTTATCACGAAGTCTTGGAAGACAGTTGTTTATTTTGTCCAATTAGTTTGTCCGTATAACTGTAAAGGGCGGTAAACACAGAGAGCAGTAATTATACTCACACAATTACATTCATTAGCAGGTTCGAGACATCCTAACAAGGACCCTCTCTATCAGCTCCTTCCAGTAATGCCATGACTATCACGAACTTTGCCAACATAAACCATCAGAAAGTCATTTCCAGCCTTGCGACGATCACCACACAGTAAGATATATTGAGGCAGTAAGATACATTGCGCCAATTTGAAAACAGTCGCAGTTACGAATGACAGAATTCATCATTTCAGTTGCTAATTGAGCAAACGTGATGAATATCACACGGTAGCAACGCGCCGGTATCTATTAAAATGATATATCAATGGGTTGGTGTCAATTAAAACGCCACAGTAATGTCTGTGAGGTGGTAAACCGTTAAGTCACCGTGGGGGCGTTTTAGCCATTCCACGCCATTCGTTAGGCCAGAAAATTGTTTGGTTGTCCAATATTGGTTTAAAATTTTTTTTTAAGAGGGTTGGTCGGTCGGATTTTTTTAATATATGCGAAAACAGAGAAAACAAACAAAAAAAAAAAAAAACCCAAAGAAACAACAGTTTCGAACGTCGCAGTCTACTCCAAGTTTATTCAAACACAGTATACACTAGATATTTAATGAAAGGTTACATTTTGATATTTTACACTATGAAATAAAACATTGTTCGAACAAATTGTTCGAAACGTGAAGATAGAACAAAAAAAAACACGCATCGTGAAACATCTCCATCCAAATTCACATTTTATTTTTACTCTTCTCCACGGCGCACAGATCAGAGCCGGGAAATCTGGCAAGCCAACATAATTTGCGTTTGAGTCGGCGCTACAAAAAAGCTGGGCAGTGGGGGAAAATATATATATATTTCGGTCGGGCCATTTTCATATAGGGTCGGTTGGTCGAGGGCAACCGATCAATTTTTGTTGTTGGCCTTATCACGAAGTCAAGTGCGCGCGCGCTGTATCAATACTTTTGATATCAATTCCCATCCAACGGCTGTATCTAACAATTAATACCCCCATCCGATTCTATAATGAAATGATGTGGAGCACCATAGCAACAGAACGCCGCACAGTCAACCGCCATAACGACTGCCAATATACGGGAGAGGGAGTATTGTTTGAGAAGAATAGGGGATGAATTGTCTTTCAAAATCATATTTCTTCAATTATATTTTATTGTTCATGGAGGAGGGCCTCGTGTGGGTGATTTTCATTTAACTTGACATTTATAATTGGTTTCCTGCGCTGGGAAAAGCATATCAATCAATCTGAGAAAGAAGATGGAAAAACAAAGGAGGAAGATTGCAAAATACTTTCCCTTAACCCGGCCATTGTCTTGATTTCAGGTGAACTAATAGAGATCGAGTGCCCAAATAGTAATATCATCTGAAATCTAACTTAAAGAGTATTTCTTAATTAGACCAGGGAGATGGGAATTCTAAACGCCTCTACTCCCTGTTTAGAGGAATAAGCTTTATCTCAGCAAAATTAGCACAGTCAGTCCCAAGTTATCGGACTCAATAAGAATAGTGTATAGAAGAGTAGTGTCTGATCAGTGCTTTGACATGGTTTCTGTTAATTATCAAAAGCCGACCGCACACCTTATATAGAAGCATTCTAAATGGGCATTTTGACTAATAGAATCTATTCGATTCTTGTTCTTAAAACTCATATGAATATCAAGCATGTTATTTTAAATGCATTAATTTGCTTACACTTAATAAAAGGGGCTTCAGATCGTAAACAATCTGAAGTCTTATCCAACTCCCTAATGACGTGTTCCTTTCAACAAGAAGTCTTGTATTAAGCATATTTCTTCATTTTTACTATTAATCTTTGGATTCGGAATATCAATGAAATGTTTTCCTTGTGTTCAAATACTTCTGAGAGATATAGTTCTTCTTTCTTTCTTAGAAAAAGGTGTGCGGTAGGCAGATTTCAGATCTCACTTTGATCTGTTATTCCTCCGAACGACACCTTGCCATAACTTTCCACTGGTTAGACCGTTTTTTATGGAATGAAGCTCATCCGTCAACTTTTGTAGAAGCCCCTAAGCGCTCTACAATGATTGCAGCATTATTACCCTGGCTTTAGCCCTGCGTACACCAGCTCACCTGGCATTTCAAGGAATAAACATTCATGCCAGGTATCTATTCACCTCACCTTTAGCAAGAGGTTCATCCACATTGGGCTGAACTAAAAAAAAATATATATTTCATTCTGCGTAGAAAATGTCCGTGTCGCACCTCTTCGGTGTATAGACAAGAAAGCTGATCTCTTTTACGTTGATGAGGCTATTGTCAAATAAATTTGGTTTACTTCGTCCCAGTCATTTAATGATAATTATAATGATAATGATTAACAATAAAATATGCAATTCATATAGCGCACGTATCCACTGCTGAGTGCTAAATGCGCTTTGCATTATTATTACACTGGTTTTATCCCGGTGTACACCAGCGCACTTGGCATTTCAAGGAAAAACACATTCATGTCAGATACCCATTCACCTCACATGGGTTGAGTGCAGCACCAATGTGGATGAATTTCTGGAATTCGAACCTACGACCAGCTGGTTGAAAGGTGAGAGTCAGAACAACTGAACTATGGCGCCCCCATTTTCCCCTTCTGCCCACAATGGCATGCACCCCATAATAAAGGAGGCGACATGCGTCTTGCAGTGTTTATTTGTCTCTGTAGAATATTGAGTTAGATTGAGACATTGTTAAAGGCCGACTCATATTTTTGCGTCTTCATCCTGCGTCAGCCCAGCGTTTTTGAAAATTAAAACGCTCCCTGGACACACAAAGACAAAGGCTATACAATGAGATGACGTTTGGCGTACGCTCCTCGAGCGCAAGCCGAACGTCAGCCTACCGTATGGCCTACGTCTTTGATCGTCCAGGGAGCTTAATTCTTTTTAATAAAAAAAAATCAAGCTGGGAAAACGCAGGATAGAAACGCAGAGGTGTGAATCGGCCTTAATGAACGGCGGACCAATGTTATGGTGAAACGCGTGACTTCCTAACAACGCTTTAATTAACCATCGATCGTTCTGTCGTGATGCTATATGTAATGGAATTTTTCTGGGTAATGAAATATGACTTGTCATAACCGTTTGCCCTTTCCATTTATCCGACCTAAATGAGATGTTTAATTCTGAATTTTAATAAAATAGAGACATTATATTCTTTCAAGAAAAAAATATAAGTATTAAATAATTTACTGTATTTTGGTCAAACGCGTAACTTCCTAATAACAATCGATCGATCGTTCTGTCGTGATGTTATTTGTATAGGATTTTTTTCTGGGTAATGAAATATGACTTGTCATAACCGTTTGCCCTTTCCGTTTATCAGATCTTAATGAGATGTTGAAGTCTTATTTTGAATACAATATGGCGCAAAATTAAAGACACTAAAATAAAAGAAACTACATGTATCAAAAATATAGGAATGAAACGAGTTATACTTGCTAACACTTGAGCAAAGAGACATGCCTTGTCTTATAACTGCCTACGAGCTATACAAAAACTGAATATCATCAATTGTTATCATTATTGTCAGTAGCATAATTATCATTATTATTTAGCATTATTGCCTTCTAAGGGGGTATTTTACTTCTATCACTTGCAAAGAGTAATCAACACAATGTTTCATATTTGTTCTTTTCTAGCCGTGTGACCAAATTTTGTGACGATTGGCAAAATGCATGCCACTGATCGTATTACACATTCCTATTCCATCAAAAATATCTCCATAAATATGAGAATAATCATCGATAACTTTTTTAAAGCCTAAATTCATCATTTTTGTTTAATCTTGCTTTGAATAGAAAAAATTTAATTGTCTCCAAACGTTTTCCGTCGTACAAAAACAGTTCTTTATGCTCAAAATCAGAGGAAACCCTGTCATTACATTTAATAAACTCTTTCCAACAGATTCATCATAAATTACCAGACCGTCACATTTGTGCATGTTTTATCTAACAGTTGGCATTGTCAAACATTTTGCAAACAATACTCTCTCTCTCTCTCTCATGCTCAACAGAAACTAATTCATCAACAATTACCAGACACCAGGTTTGTTCATGTGTTATCAAACATTTGGCAAACAATGCTACGCTTCTCACCAATTATTAACGGATTCATCAAAAATTACCACCAACATTTAAATTAGTCCTTGTGTGACAAATATTTGCTTGACAATGTCCTGGGTGTTTTTATTTTTCATGCAGTACGCTTGACATGAGATCAAAAGAGGGCTTGATCAAGATTTAGAGAGGCTAAAATAATACGTCAAATGAAATCTCCACTTTGTAGAATTTTGACATTGAGATAATATTATTGTAACCAGAGTGAGAATCGTTAAAAGGGATGCAGAAGGGACAAAGTATTTTGGATAAAATAAGCAGATTCGCAGATTCATTCAAGCATTCCCACTAGATAGATACACACAAAATAAATTAACCCCCTCTTGTTCTGCGGAGAAATGTCAAACGGTGTTGCAAAATGCAAAGAAAAGATACTTTCTGTTGTGTTTATAATGATCATAATAATGATAGTGAAACTACATGGATCTTAATTAGCACGGTTACATGCTGAGGCGCTCATGAAGGTATTGTGAAGGCTTGAATGATAATGTTTATTTTGTCTAAAATCATTTGTCCCTTTTGTTCACAATGACTGCTTCATAATCATACGATTTCATCAGCAGGGTGAAGTAGTGTTCCTAAATTGCATTCCTATACATGCTCCACTCTGTCATGAGGCTGATGACCGAACTATCAAACAATAATTTTGTGTTTCGGATTAATCTTTCAGACATTTTCGTTCATTGATTCAATAGACCGAAACGAAAATTGTCCACTATCTATACAGGCCATAAATGAAGATTAGTTCTATACTTTCTTTGTTTCTGGGGAGGGGGGGGGGGGGGGGGTTAATAGTGCGTAAAGCTCAAACTTTTAACGTTTTTTTTTTTTTTTTTTTTTTGCTCTGAACTATAATGAGCTTGATTATATGCTTCCCATTCTGATTCTCATGATAAGATTATTCCAATTAAACATCCTTTTTTTTATGAGGAATATTTCTTTTTGTTGAAAGTATTAAATGGGTTCTCATGATCCTCTAGTCAGTCAATATAATAATATTATTCTTATTATCATTATTGTGTTTTTCTTTTCAATTTGAGTAGTTAACAGTTTTCAATGCTATTAAGTTTTTAGTAGTCTATAGTAGCCTATAGGGATATTTGTATATTTGTTGTTTGCAAACAGGGATTCATGGAAGATCACCAAATTGGTGAAATTAGCCACCCTGTATAAATATCAGAAATAAATAAATAAGTGAATATGGGAAGGGCCAAAAATCTTCCAACAGGCAGATCCAGATAAATGAATTTTCCTTTTTGACGGTTTAGCAACCCTCCACTCAAGACAAATTAATTAATTATTATATTTCAATAACAAGGTCATCAGAAACATAAAAACAAGATTGGGGAATGTGAAAAGGGTATATCCTTCTATGAACCACGCATGGAGGCATGGGCATATTCAGATTTTGCCAATGGAGGGGGGGGGGGGGACCACTTGACCTTTCTGCACACAAGCAAAGAAAAAAAATCTTCACCGCCAGTTGCCCCCTTTAACAATAAAGGGGTGTTAGAGGGGGCTGTCCAATGATGTACACACAGGGAACAAAAGCGGTGCCAATAACGAAGGGGCACCCAGCCCCTAGATCCGCATATAGAAAGTGGGAGGGGAGGGGTGGGGAGGGTGGTGCAACTATCCCCGTAAGCCCCTGGATCAGCTTTTACCTCAATATGTTCAATGATTAATGAGTTCCGGTGGAGACAGCTAGCGACCTAATTATTGATTGAACCTGCGGGAGAAAAACTAATTAATCTAATGCTGAATGATGAATGCTCTAGTGAACAAAGCCTATACAAGGAAAAGCCCTTGCTTATTGAAAAACAAATTAATATGAAAAAATACGATGATTCGAGACCAATTCATTACAGTATGGACAGCTAGGTTTGTGTGTGGGGAAGGACGATTTTTAACGTCTCAATTAATCAGGAGGTGCAGTCAACCATGGTTGCAATGCAAGGCCTACAACGATCATTAATGGAGAATTCAAGTATGCTACTAAAAGTCAGTTTAACATTTTGAAAACCATCCTGATTAGATTTTTTGTATAAATAAAAAAAAAAGAGAAAAAAGAAGAGTCATGAAAAAGGTACATGCACATTGAACAAGTCTGAATTGAGACAACTGCTTGAAAGAAAGTGTCCTTCGTGCATAAATTCCGAGACTTCTTTATGGAAATTAATGATCATGTTATTGTGAAATCTACATTATTAAAATTATTATTAAAATTAGAATGACGTTTCATATTGTCGTTCTTATATAAAGTTACACGTGAATTTAAGAATTATAAATGGAACATTATCTTTGACTATATACTACACAGTCTTTTAAATAAATGATAAAACAATCTTTCGTATTCTTTCTTTTTTAGTCCATGGACTACTGGAGCCGGGCAATCACTGCACAAAGTCTATAGGAATTACAAAACTTAGTAGTCAATAGGTAAACTTTAAGAACAATTTGATGAAGCACCTGGATGAATTCCATACGTGTTGTTGTAATCTATGTCTCTGTCAATACAAATTATTTTTTTTAGGAAAAGAATAATCATAATAGAACCAAGATGTCATTATCAAGCATCCAAACCTCTGAACGGAAAGTATTTAACAAGTATTCCTTAAGATATCTAGGATGCCAATAAAAGTAGTATATTCTTCCTCTGTTACTGATTACCTTTAGATAAGAGATACCAAACTCAATGCATATTGGCAAGGAAATGCAGTTGCTTCCACCTGTCCTGAAAACTTTAGATTATTCAACTATTTTCAATTGAACATAAGGTAAATATTCCATTTAATGTATGTCACCGTAGACATAGTAGACCGATACCTATGTACGTAAAATTAAGTCGAACGCCAATTCAACGCTCCTTTGTAATGCTATTCAAATCGGAACCGGCTTGTGACTGCTGTGTCCATACAGTTGATTACACGGCGTACGATGTATTGTCCCATGACCTACTTTATTTTACGGAAATAGTTTATATCGTGTTAAATGTCTCTCGTAACTTTTATACATGAAAAATTTGATTTTACCAGAAATAAATTAAGGTAATTTAACAATTATATTTTCCATGGACGCAAGTACGATAGAAATCTTAAGATAATGGTACCTCCTTCAGAAGCAGAAAAGAATATAAAAAGTAAAGGAATGCGTTTTTTGGTTGGTATAAGAGCAAAGAAAAAGATGAGATATACTCACATTACACGCATATTATAGTTCACGTTTTAGCAAATGAAGGATATAACTCAAAAGGACGATGAAACATAAGTTTGACGACAACCACAGAATGAAGACCGTGTCCTAGGGCGCGTCTAGACAGAGTGTAGCAGCAGCCAGTTTTGATAGCTCTCCTGGTGGCACAGCGAAATGAATATATTCATTTTCAATAGTCTGATGCAGGCAATGCGTACGACTTGATCGACGGTTCTCTCGATGCGGGCATCCATGCTGCTAAACGACCAGCCACAAACACGCATACACTTACCCACACATACTCGCACTGAAAAATGACTTCGAAATTTGAAAAATTATATATTTTTTTAATTTTCGGTGAGTATGCAGGATTGTTTGGAATTTATTCATTTGAACGTCATTGACATGTACAGCCAACATTTTGTTCTGATTGGAATTTGGAATTTGGAATTTATTCATTTGAACGTCATTGACATGTACAGCCAACGAAATTTAGTTCAGATTTTTTTTTAATTTTTTTTACCCAACCACCCACCTTCTCCCCCTTTCCCCCTTTGTCAAATTTCACATTTCTCTTCCCATACAAGGCCTGCACCCCCTCCCCCCCCTATTAATTGGTTGCCATGGACTGCTCATTTTGAAAAATAGCGTCGGTCGTTCAATTTTCTGTTCAATTTATATTTTTTGCACACTTTTTATGTAGGATATAATATGTCTGAGTAAAACGCCAAAGAACAGATAAAAATGGGGGAAACAATTATGTCACATTTCACATGCTTTCCTGTAGATTTACTGTGAGTGATAAGCCAATGAAAAAAAGTTACGCTCGGAACATTTTCGGAGGGTCAGTTGAGGGGCAATGATAAATTATTTTAAATTGTCTTTATATCAGATTGTACTCCTTTCCCCATTCTCTCCCTCCCCACTCCCATTCATGCCCCCTCCTGCCGTTTCCCCTTTGTGATTTTTTTCCACTTTCACCATTCTATCATCACGTGCCCTCTTTCAGATTCTCAGATTCACACTTTGTTAGGACAATACGAAAATTATTTGGTTGCCCTCCCATGTAATTTTTGAACTAGATGAATCCTCCACCGCACACGGTCAAAATCTATGCCTCCGCCATCACGCAATCAGAAAGATGTACGGCTTGTTCCATGCCATCAGAAATCAAAAACATTTTACAAATTGTGGGCACTGCCACCTTTGACCCCATGAACCCAAAATCTCATCGGTTCTTCCTCACATGCTTATACATAATTGAGCTACACACTGTAAGTTTGAAAGAAATTGGTTCAATTTTTCTATTATAACAAGAAGTTATAACAATAATGAGCTATATCGGTTGACTTTGTACAAGTTTTCTGCCCGGTGACCTTTGACCTTTGACCCACTGAACCCAAAATATATTCAGTTCATCCTCACATGCTTATAGATATTTGAGTCAAGTTTGGTCAAAATCTGTACAGCAGTTCTGAACTTATTGCAGTAACAAGCTATTTTTGGTGATTTTTTACAAGTTTTTTTGTCCTGTGACCTTTGACCTTTGACCCACTGAACCCAAAATCTAATCAGTTCATCCTCATATGCTTATACATACTTGAGCCAAGTTTGGTCAAAATCCGTCTAGCGGTTCTGAACTTATCGCGGTAACAAGGTCCGGACAGACGCACGGACGGACGCACGGATGCACGGACGGACGCACGCACGGACAACCCGAAAACATAATGCCTCCGGCACCACCTTACGGTGGCGGAGGCATAAAAATAGCGTAGGTCAGTCATAAAAGGGTTTTCTTTTGTTGATTCTGTATAACGATAATAACAATATATGCAATTTATATAGCGCACGCATCCACTCTCATTGCTGAGTGCTCAAGGCGCTTTACACTATTATTACTTTTAACAAAATTTATGCGAATAATGGTTAGAAGGAAGTTGGAAGCCAAGACAAAGATGATATGAAAATGGCTTTTCAGGTTGTATTTTGCATATTAGTTTTTAATTCAACTGTTGTTTTTAGTTTGAATAAAAAGTAAAAAAAAATTTAAAAAAAATAAATCAGGTCATGCTATTTTAAGAGAGTTGTCAGTGTAGGGTAACCAAACAATATAGTGTCTCTTTTTCCATTCCCACTCAGCTTTATTCCTCCACATATCCTAATTACACCTCTTTCTTTTCCCCTCCAATGTGACTAATTTTTGTCACACTTTTCCTCTCACTTTCCTCTCTAATCCCCTACGCTAATCATTTCTCCCCTCTCTATCATACACATTCCCTGTCCATTGACTCAATTTTTGGTTAAAAAAACATTCATGATCCAGGATGAAATACAATAAAATCCTTTGAATACTGGGGAATACAAATGATTGATATTTCCAAACAACTTCATAAAACATCATGCAATTCAAAAGATACATAATATCTAAAATTGACACTCCTTTGGAGGTACAGAATAAAGAAGTAAAATTGAATTCATTAATCTTGTGTGCTAATTCATATTTGAGAAACGTCTGCTAACAATTTGTTTCATTGTTTAAACATCATTAAATATTCAGCAACTTTCATGTATTTGTACAACCCTTTCACCTTTTAATAATGTGGACAAAATATCTGATCAGTTAGAAAAAAAGATTTAATTTTCATCACCACTAGATACATTTTTACTCATACAACAAATTAAAAAAACACCACAAATATAGGAGTTGGACCACCAGTATAGACTGAAATCTTGTTTTCATATATTTCTAAAATTAGTACTAAGAATAAACTGATACAAATATAAATGAATATTGAATGCTAGATATCTGATATCTAATATCAATGTTTAGTATCAATCTATTTCATTTTTATCACAAACCGGCATTCCTTTAAAGTAAAACACAGAGAGATTTTTTAAAAAACCCCTTCCATGTTTATCCATCCTAGTACTTTATCTAATATAAAAATTGATAAAAATCCTGGTTCATGAGAATACCTTTCAAAATATGGAATTTACTACTGCATTCAGACATTTCTAGTGATTTTTCATGTTTCTTAGGATGCTCTTACCTTTGTTGTCTAAAATTTCTTGATATAAATCTAATCAATTGATCCTTACATACCACAATTATACTCAAATTAGCTAATACTACTTTCCTAAGAATTACTCCCACAATTCTGACTTTATCACTCTTATAGTCTTAAAGATAATTGAATAGATACAAGCATGAAACAATGGACGGATAACCTGAGAAAAGAACACCTCCAGCAGAAAGTTCAATGTCACAGCAGTAAAAAAACCAGCAACTGACCCTTTAAAATTCAATAAAATGTTTTTAATCAAAATTTAATTGGTTCATTTCCCTATGAACATTTTTCGTAATTCTGAAGTAAATGCATAGACAGTTGGAAGTATGAACTGTATCTACTGAAGTGCATTCTTTATTGTTGCATTGTATTTCTGTTGGAAATGAACATTAAATTGAAAATTGAAATCAACCTGAAAATATAACGCTACTATTGTACACTGACATTGATAGCCAAGCACTATAAACAAGTGAAACGCCGCCTGGCAGTCTCGCCTGCATTGCGCGATTTGTAAATTATAGCAATATACTTTTGACATATTTCTATAGAGATGGTTCAAGTTTGATGAATATTGGACA
>BQKZ01002320.1:63625-71480 GCA_036244855.1 Temnopleurus reevesii | reverse complement strand
GGCCTGTAACTCAAAAGATGCAATTAAACTTGCCATAAATATTTATCGTAAGTCTATGGCAAAATGTGTACAAAGAGATGCAATTAATTGCAAGATTAATCGTATCTCCTTTATGTTACAGGCCCCAGAAGTGTAGGAGCTAGTGCAGAAATACTAAATTCTGAGTTAGTGTGAACATACCTGTTGAGGCAGAAATATCCAACCAGCTTTCATGTGTTCTAGACTCTGGAGGGTGTGACATTTGTACACATTGTCCAAGTTTGCTGGATCACATAGTCTTGGAGTCATGATTGTAAATTAGTGGGATAATTCATGAAACAGTGCACTATTTTTCATATAATTTATGGTGACTTGGAAATTTGAAACTTGGAAATTTGCCAGTATTATGCAACAAACTCATACTGTAGAATACACGAAGATTGCTCTCATCAGGCTAATTTGCTGTATCAGATGTGCAGACGCTATTGCAGAAATTCTCAAATTCAAGTTAGTGTAAATACACCTTTCAATGCAGGAATGGCCAGCCAGCTTTCATGTGTTGTAGACCTTGGATGGTGTGACATTTGTACACATTGTCCAAGTTTGCTGGATCACATGTAGTCATGCAGTCATGATTGTGAATTATTGGGATAATTCATGAAATAGTACACTATTTTTTAAATAATTTATGGTGACTTGGACATTTGAAGCTTACGAGATAGCCAAGTACAAAGCAATCTCAAGATTGTTCTCATCATGCCTAATCAGAAGTGCAGAAGCTAGCACAGGAATCATAAAACTAGAGTTAGTGTAAACACACCTTTTGAGGCAGAAATAGCCATCCAGCTTTCATGTGTTCTAGACCNAGTGCAGAAGCTAGCACAGGAATCATAAAACTAGAGTTAGTGTAAACACACCTTTTGAGGCAGAAATAGCCATCCAGCTTTCATGTGTTCTAGACCTTGCAGGGTGTGACATATACACAGTGTCCAAGTTTGCTGTATCACATAGTCTTGGAGTCATGATTGTGTATTAGTGGGATAATTCATGAAACAGTACACTATTTTTCAAATAATTCATGGTGACTTGGAGATTTGAAGCTTATGAGATAGCCAGTACAAAGCAATCTGCACTCTACTCCAAACTGTATCAAGATTGTTCTCATCATGCCGAATCAGAAGTGCAGCAGCTAGCACAGGAATCATAAAACTAGAGTTAGTGTAAATGCTCCTTTTGAGGCAGAAATGGCTAGCCAGCTTTCATGTGTTCTAGACCTTGGAGGGTGTGACATTTGTATACATTGTCAAAGTTTGCTGGAAGACATACATTGTAGTCGTGACAGTCATGATTATGAATTACTGTATTAGAGTATTCATGAAATAGTGCACTGTTAGGCAAATAATGCAAGTTGATTTGGAAATTTTAAATTTAAGATTTAGCCAGTATTACAAAACAAGCTACACTATACTTCAAACTACTTCAAACTGTATTAAGATTGTTTCATGAGGCTAATTTGCTGAATCAAAGGTGCAGTAGCTACATGTAGCCCAGTAATTCTAAAACTTGAGTTAGTGTAAACACATGTTTTGAGACAGAAATGGCCAGCCAGCTTTCATGTGTTCTAGACCCTGAAGGGTGTGACATTTGTATACATTGTCCAACCTTGCTGGATCACATACATGTAGTCTTGGAGTCATGATTGTGAATTAGTGGGATAATTCATGAAACAGTGCACTATTTTTCAAATAATTTATGCTGACTTGAACATTTGAAGCTTACGAGATAGCCAAGTACAAAGCAATCTGCACTCTACTCCAAACTGTATCAAGATTGTTCTCCTCATACATGTACCAAATCAGAAGTGCAGAAGCTAGCACAGGAATTATAACACTAGAGTTGGTTTTAATAAACACACCTTTTGAGGCAGAAATGGCTAGCCAGCTTTCATGTGTTTTAGACCTTGGAGGGTGTGACATTTGTGCATATTGCCCAAGTTTGCTGGATGGCATAGTTTTCACAATCATTATTGTGAATTAGCGGGATAATTCATGAAACATACATGTATATGCACATTATTTTTCAAATAATGTATGGTAACATGGAAATTTGAAACTTGGAATTTTGCCAGTATTATGCATGTTCAAACTTATACTGTAGAATACATGAAGATTGCTCTCAGCAGGCTAATTTGCTGCATCAGATGTGCAGGCGCTAACTAGTGCAGAAATTCTCAAATTCAAGTTAGTGTAAATACACCTTTCGACACAGGAATGGCTAGCCAGCTTTCATGTGTTCTAGACCCTGGAGGGTGTGACATTTGTGCATATTGCCCAAGTTTGCTGGATGGTGACATAATTAATTTGCTTCGAGCATTTCTAGATGACATCAGCGAGCAACATATCCTTTTGTGTACTCTATAAACATGAGTTCATCTTCTAAGCTTACATATTTTATGTAATATTTGATCAGCTATGAAATAATGCAATAGGACTGTGCAAATTAATGTCAAGTGATCGATTGCTGGAAATGAAATAATTATAGCTTGTCTCTGTATTAAAGAAAAAAAATCAATTATCTTCTGTGACTTACATGAGTTGTTTTCTTGTCTGTATATATTCTTCTTCAAAATGCTGTGCAGAAAACGCCTCTTTTCAAAATTGAGCATCAGAAGGATATTGTAACACCTATCATGGTCTTGAAAATCTAAAAGTACTTTTTGGGTTCAATCAGATGATTGATATGAAGAATCAAATTCAATTCCAGCTTTAAAAACTTATTATCAACAATTGACCATGAGTGCATTTTAAGTGCTGTCTGGGAGAGCTTAAGATGGTGTATTGCATGGGGTGAACTTTTCTAAAAAGAAGCAATTTAGATGGTTCTTTCCAATATTTCTTCTTTTTTGCTTGTGCAATGAGATATGGCATACAGCTATTTCTGGCATGGGTGCACAACATACAATTTACAGTAAATTTGTATTCTAGATCGCAGATATGCACAGAATTAGCCATTCCAAACTAATTTCATGGTGTAGTTGAGAGATCAGAAAATTTCAAGGTGAAAAACCCTTTCTATACAAAATAAGATATTCAAGTGTGCACTAAGGCACCACACATAAATGACATTCACAACCAATGTGGCGAATGCAAAGCTAAAAAGATTATGAAAAGGTTTTGCAAAATTGCAATTTCCATTCTACTCTAAAGTTTACCAGTACATTTTAAACATCAATGTCATGACCCCTCCTTCTTACCTGTTAAGAGCTTACAGTGTAATGCAGCTTTTTGAATGAAGTTGGGGAAGCAACTCTTTTTAAATCCTGTCTACAATTGCCTTGAAAAATCTTTTATGATTTTATTTTCTTCAAATTCCCTTGATCTACGTTTAGCGTATTAGTATTGATTTTGTCCTTGACACAAAACCTTTGTAGGGTTAAAAGTTGAACAGTTTCCAATATTAATATATTTTGTGTAATATTCAGAAAGTTCTATATTCTGAAAGTTAATTGTCCTGGAAGATTATTAATATGATTGTGTGTTATTCAAAACTGTGAACAATCTGATGAATAAAAATATTACTCAAGAGAATGTTTGCTAGATACTGAATGAAGATTCACTCTTTCAAACAGCATTTTTTTTTACACCTAAGAATTTCAATTTCAGAATAAAAAACTTTTTGAAAATTGCTACAAAGTTTGTTTTTAATGAACCATTTAATATTGTTTTAATAAACCATTTAATATTGTTTTGATAATAAACATTCAGTAACAATTTTCAGAAAAGTGAACACACCACCCTTTTCATGTCAAAGTGTGAATTATGCCACTTAAAATGGTCATAGTAAACCTGGGGGGGGGGGGTGTTTCATCAAGATTTGTCGCAGAGACAATTAGTCAGCGCTGACAAATTCCTTGATTGTGCAGCACTATCGCTGACAGTGGTTATGGGAACTGTCAGAAAATGACTCCTTGTCGCTGCGACAAATCTTGATGAAACACCTTCCTGGTTTCTATGGTGACATACATCCATATTGAAATTTGAGTGCGGGAATTGATGATTACCAAAGGGAGATAAAATCGTAATATTCTGCAGATTATTCTCATACTTGCAAATAAAAGTCCATGCAGGTACATGTAGTTCCAATGAATGCAGGCAGCTCGTGGTTGTTTATGAACGGACATAGATTGCTGAATAATTATAGAAGCCGCTCCATAGAATGAGTGAAATTGACTGTTAGATCCATCCCAAATAGGCAGGAATTGGAAATTAGGAATTTAAAGGGGCAGATAAACTGTACATGCATGCTTTCTAAATCTTTATTGATGAGAGATAGAACTAAGAATCAGTATGCCTTTAGATAATGATAATAATAATAGATGCAATTTTTATAGCGCATGTATCCAATCTGCTGAGTGTTCAAGGCGCTTTACATTATCATTACCCTGGCTTTAGCCTGGCAGCCATCCTAGGCGCACTTGGCATTTCAAAGAATAAATATTCCTGCCAGGTACCCATTCACCTCACCTGGGTTGAGTGCAGCACAATGTGGATGAATTTCTTGCTNTCTATGCAGGTAGTTCCAATGAATGCAGGCAGCTTTTGGTTGTTTATGAACAAATGTGGAATGCTGAATAATTATAGAAGCCACTGCATAGAATGAGTGAGATTGACTGGTGGATCCATCCCAAATTGGCAGGATTCGGAAATTAGGAATTTAAAGGGGCAGATGTATTTTCTAACTCTTTATTGATGAGAGATAGAAATAAGAACCAGTATGATTTTAGATACACTAGCTAAACATTTTTGCATTTTTTACGACATGAAAAACAATTAAAATGAAACATCTCAATAGTTGTTAGAATCTTTTAGCTCAGAGGATGATTGATCCTCAAAGTTGCTCATTCAGCTGCTCATGTAATGTATGTATACTACAGTTACCTTTATATTTTGCATTTATTATAATTTATCTAGGAGTCTTGATTATCTGTTCATATTTGTATTCATCATTGTAATGCATTAAAAAAAGGTTATCAGAATGTGCATTAGTGCTGAAATACCAGTGAATGCTCTTTGATTCTTTAGATATGAAATTTTGATTCAGTAAATCATATTAATCTGGGGCGATGACTGAAAACCAATTTGATTACCTCGACGCTGATTGTTCAGTAATTGAATTGTCCACAAAGGGGAAGTAATTGGGACTGGTTGAAGGGAAAATTTACAAAGGCAGGTCTCATTCCACTAGAAATGAATTACAGATTTAGAAATGCATTATTTTAATGATCTTTTTTTCACATTCTTACACTGATATAGTGTTCTGAGCTTTAAGTTTTCTGAATATTGTTTTGATCTTGTATGCATTCAGTTAATACTATTTAAACTCCCTCTCCTGGCTTTCCCTCTCTTTCATCTTTTTTCTTCTCGTCTCTCCCTCACATTCCTTCTCTCCTCTCTCTCTCTCTCTTTATTTCCCTTTCTCCTATATACCCCTCTCTTTCCCCACCTTCCCTCCTCTCTCTCTCCGCATTCTTTTATCGCTTTCTTATCCCCTTTTCCGCTCCTTTCTTCTCCTGCTCTTCAATCTATATCATCTGCATTCTGTTCTGTTTCCCCCCCCTCCCTCTCTCCATCCTTCCCTCCTTTCTTTTATCACTCTTTTCTCTTCTATTCTCTTCCCCTCCTTCCCTCTCTCCAGGCTCTATCAAATGCATTTTGAAGGAAAAAACAACCAACATTTAAAAATAAGCAAAAAAATTACAAAATCATACATACACCATTGTCTAAACAATTAAAGATTATGTTAATTCTTCCTATATCAGGTTGGTACAGATCCTAAGGAGGCACGCTATTGGCTGAAGCAGTTCCAGAGGTTAGGAGGTAGTCATTCCAAGCCCTTTGCTGTCGTGCAGGTCCATCAAGAAATCTTCCAAAAACCTGATTTGGTGAGTAGATTGTATTGTTCAATGTGTGACCAATCAAATTGATATTGAGCTGAAAACATTGTTTGAAATTGCTTGAGTACAAGTTCTTGTTTGAAATAGATTGTGGTGGTTTTATCACTGTTATGGATATTTGTGCAGGATTTTTTTGTTCTGTAAGTACCATTGGAGACACAATGCACCATCTCACAGAAACACCCTAGAAATGAGCAAAAAAGGAATTTGAACAAATCATAGCTTTGTCAATCTAAGTGCCAACACACATGCATGACTCGGGAAGTATTTTGTTCTGACGATGATGGTGGTGATGATGATGATGATGATGGTGATGATTATNATTCCTGCCAGGTACCCATTCACCTCACCTGGGTTGAGTGCAGCACAATGTGGATGAATTTCTTGCTGAAGGAAATTGACGCCATGGGTAGGATTCTAACTAATTTTTTTTATATTTTACAATTTGAAAAACAATCAAAATGAAACATCTCAATAGTTATTAGATTTTCTTAGCTCTGAGGCTGATTGATCCTACAAGTTTTATTTACATTCAGCTGCTCATGTACTGTATGTACATGTATGCTACAGTTGCCTATATGTTTTGCATTTATTGGAATTTATCTTGAAGTCTGGCTTATGAGTTATCTGTTCATATTTGTATGCCATTGTATTGCATTAAAAAGGGCTATCAGAATGTGTTCAAATATGCAGTCCAGTATTATTGCTCTCTGATTCTTTAGATATGAATTTTGGATTCAGTAAATCATATTAATCTGGGGCGATGACTAAAAACCAATTTGATTACCTCGATGCTGATTGTTCAGTAATTGAATTGTCCACGAAGGGGGAATAATTGGGACTGGTTGAAGGGAAATGTACAAAGGCAGGTATCATTCCATTAAAAATGAATTACAGATTTAGAAATGCATTAGTTTAATGATCATTTTCCACATTCTTATACCAATGTTCATATTATTTATGACTAAAAGTTTTCTGAATATTGTGTTCATCTTGTATGCATTCAGTTAATAATATTTACACTTTCTCTCTTGGGTTTCCTTCTCTTTCTCCTTGCTTCCTATCTTTTACATTATTTTTATTCCCCCCCCCCTTTCCATGCCTTCACTCTTTCCCCTTTCCTTTTCTTCCTCACTCTCATCTCATCTCCACCTCTATTTCACCACTTTCCTTCTTCCCTCTTTTCATCTTACCCCTCCTTCACTCTTCCCCCTCTCTCTCTCGTTCTTATTTTATCACTTTCTTCTTCTCCCCTTTTCATCTTACCCCTCGTTCCCTCTTCCCCTCTCTCTCGTTCTTATTTTAGCACTTTCTTCTTCTCCCCTCTATCCCTTCTTCCATCTCCCCCCAATTTCTATCATAAATGCATTCTGAAACAATTATGTAACATAAACAATTTATATTAAAAACTCTATATACACCATATACACCATTAAAACTTATGTTCTATTTTCCAATATCAGGTTGGTACAGATCCTAAGGAGGCACGATATTGGCTGAAGCAGTTCCAGAGGTTAGGAGGCAGTCATTCCAAGCCCTTTGCTGTCGTGCAGGTCCATCAAGAAATCTTCCAAAAACCTGATTTGGTGAGTAGATTGGGTGACTTCAAGTATGGTGTGCGGTGTTGGTGTTGGTGTTGGTGTTGAGAGAGCAGATCGGCCTGTGAACCGAGCTCCAACACCGGTGGTCAGTTTACAGAAGCGATATCGATCGCTCATACGTAAAAATCTTGTGAGGTCAACCACAACACCGACAGTCTTCAAGTTTGGTGTTGAGGCTGGTGTTGGTGTTGCTGCAACACCAACACCAGCATTCAACACCGTATTTGAAGTCACCCATTGTATTGTTCAATGTGTAACCAATCAAATTTATATTGAGCTGGAAACATTGTTTGAAATTGCTTGAGTACAAGTTCTTGTTTGA
>BQKZ01002320.1:33625-61125 GCA_036244855.1 Temnopleurus reevesii | reverse complement strand
TGTGCAGACGACAGTTGCTCTGGTTCATTTTTCTGGCTAGGAGTAGGGTTAGGGTTAGGGTTATGATAGGGTTTATGATTCAGAATGATGTCAAGATTAGGATTAGGGTTAGGGTCAGGTTTTTGATTAGGTTTGACATTAGGCTTACTGTGTCAATTTTTGCCAGAGCATCTGTCATGGATTCTGCCGATATGATTTAAGTGCCTTAGGGATAACTCATTTAAGTACTATGGTAGGATTGATTTACCCCCAACTCTGTATGCTTGAGATTGGTGTAGATTTTGAAGTTTGCCACCACCTAAGCAAACCTTCATTTTGATGAGGAAAGTTCTTAAAATCTCTGATATATTTTAGGTGTAAAATACAATGCAGAAGACACTTTTGACCATTGATATTAGAGATAACAGTTATACGTGATTATGTGTATAGCTTTTTAATGATAAGAGGTAAGCAAAGAATTCTGGCTAGCACTGTATAAAGTAACGATATTCATGAAGACAAATTTTATCATTGATATAAAACTCTGATATGAATTTGCCTAGGTGTTAATCATTTATAGGCCTGATGACCCATGCATACATGTATGCACCATGTGTAGATGGCCTCATTGATACATAGGGACTCCCCTGAGAGTAGTGTTATTGAAACCTTTGCTGTATTGATAGGTTTATTCAACAGAATGCATTCTATTATGAATCGTGCCAGAAAGCAATCAATAGTGGATCAAAAGGCAGGACAGGGCATTAACCATTCTGCATTTCAACCATAAAACTACATAATCCAGATGCAATATAGCTGTCAAACCCCATCAAATGAAGAGAAATGAAAGTGAAGATGAAATTGAAAGTTTGGGAGAGGAGAAAGGTGATTCCAATAAACTTTGTAGCATTGTAAATTCATATTTATTATTATAAATGATAAATCATATGTTATTAATAGTTGCAAATGTAAGAGTTTTTTCCATTCATTCCAGAATGACAAATTATATATTTTTGTGCATAGTCAATAAAATTACATTTTGAATAGTCTGAATTAGACATTGCACATCTTGAAACTTGGAACCAGTGTACAAAAAAATGTGAAAATCCGTAATTTAGGTGATTCGAGATTTCTAAAAATTTCAATGGAATGGGGAAAAAGCAATTTTGAAAGTTGTGATACTAAATTGAATAAAATTAACTTGGATTCCAAAGCATTAAATGAACTATTGAGTCATAGGATCCAGCAAGGACAGATGCAATCCTTGGTATTATCTAACAAATGAAAACCTTGTCTCTCAAAACCACTCAACTCATGAATAAGTAATGAGCTTAGGGAAGCATTTAGCTACTTGTTGTATTGTCTTTGTGTATCACACGACACTGTGTCAGACATATCGACCCTGAAGGTTGTGAGTTCAAGCGTAGAATGGTTTGCTTAGAAAGTCCTCCATAAAATGTAGGTCCATTGTGATTTGTGATCAGTTGAAACTTTTCCATCAAATCTTATGATTCTTCAGGATGATTTTACTAAAAAATCAAGGGAATTATACTTCTTTTCCATTTGTTTTGGTCATCCCTCTATTTTTAGTCAGTCTGAAGAGTTAGGATATCTGGGTGTGCACATTCTCAAATGCAGACTGCTGAGGTTTCTAAAAACATAATCCAGCTTCACGTATGAGCCTCCCACCAAGCCCCCATTTTTTAAAGTTTATTTTCTTTAAGGTTCATTTTCCTCCTTTCTTCTTCTTTATCATCTCCCTCTCTGTTCTCTATAGATGTATACATTAGAAACTATCTCACACACTGTAATAGATCCTGTATTTCTGGAGAAGTACGATGTCAGATACTCAAAGTTTAATTCCTTGTTGTGTGAGATATGTTTCAAGCTCACTAATAGCAATAAAAATCTGCTTCATCCTTTCAATCTAGCATTCCATTTAATATGTGAGATGTGTTACAAGCACGCAAGGACCTGTAATAAAAGATTTCATTGTCACTTTTTTTAAAACTGGAAGCATTAAACTCACATTCATACACTAGAATGACAATGAAGTTACTAGTTGTACAAACAAAATGTAATATATTTTATAAGCACACAATTGTAATAGGAATGGTTTTGTTTTTTCTTTCATTGTTTTTTTCTAGCTGGAAGCATTGAGCTCCAATCTAGCATTCCTACATCGTAATGACATGAAGTTACTTGTGGTCCACGGTGCTTCTCTTCCAGATGGAGCTAACATGTCAGATCAAGAACTACAGGTTTGTTGATTATTTACCAATTTTATCTTTCACATTATTTTGTTTTTGGTACAAATGATAACATTGAGATTTAGATGAAGTTAAAATGTCTTTAGAGAAGAAATTATGATGTTGAAGCATATTGGCAAGTGGATAAGCATCATCATCATCTTTTTGATCATTATCATTATCATCACCGTTGTCGTCCTCGTCGTCATCATCATCATAATCATCATCATTATTATCATTATCATCATCATTATTGTCATCATCATTGTCATCATCATCGTCATCACTATCATCATTATCATTATCATCGTCATTATCATTGTCGTCATCATCATCATCATCATCATCACTGTTATTTGTAATCATAATCATTATCATCATCATCATCACCATCACCATCATCACCATCACCATCATCGCCATCATTTTCATCACCATTATCATCATCATCACTGCTACCACCATCACCACTACCACCACCATCACCATCATCCCCATCATCCCCATCCTCCCCATCACCAACATCATCACCATCTTCATTATTGTTTGGCATTTATATGTACTATCCTTGTTCAATAATTTTTAATTTTCCTTGATTCACAGGCAAGTCGGAGTCGCGTAACCACCGATACGATGACCATGGTGAACTTCCTCCAGGCGAGCGGAGCCCCCGCCCATCCCCTCTTCTCTGGTAGTAATGTCTTGCAGGCCGAGGCTGTAGAGGATGGAGGGTCAAAAGGCAGAGTGGTTCATGTCAATACAGAACCATTGGAATGGTGTATAGGGTAAGAGAAAGTGCCATGAAGGATCTTCTGTACTTGTAGTCTACCAAACTGATGACATCACTAATAGCGAGTCGAATGATAATAACACAATGCATTTATAGCATAAATCACTGCTATTGCCTCTCTATGTACTTAAAGAGATGAAAAATTGGAAATGAAAGACACCATTCAATATTGATATACATGTATTGTAGGGTATTGCAGATAAATTTTTATTTTAAATGAAATGGGAAAGTATTCCAGAGTGACAGGGCAGCGTGTCTTGATTAAATGACGGCTCTCCAGGAACAATTTCTGAAAGTTTCAGTCTTTTGCGGAACTACAATGAGAGATGTAAAATTTCTATCTTTTATGAGAGTAATGTTCTACTCCAAAACAGTGCTTTTATAAATCCTCAAGACATTTCAAATTGGAACTGGGACACTCAAATTGCAGAAATCTTGCCAGCCAGAAATTGTTTAGAACCAGTTCCAAGTTGATAAATTGTTGTCATGTTACAATTAAGTATTTTCTTTCAAACATATTTGTAGGGCACTGATATTCAATTATTCTCTGTTTTTTTTGTAAGCAACGGATTAATTAATTATGGAAGAATAATCATTTACAGACTGCTGGGTAAAGCTTGGGGGAGGAGGCTGAGCAGCAAAATGATTCTTTCGCTCCTCATGCCCTTTCTGAAGTTTTCCCACCTCTATCTTTCTCACAGATCTGGTCATATACCTGTAGTATCATCAATAGGAGAGACATCAAGCTCCCAGCTAGTTAGTATAGATGCTTCCCACGCTACAGCAGAGATTGCCAAGGCTGTACAACCGATCAAGGTGCTACTTCTGAATAGGAAAGGAGGTCTTCTAGATGGAAAAGGAGAGGTAAGGCTGGAGGTTGATTTGTCCATTGCATCTCAAACTGCCCTAACATTTTGATTAGGTTAAATGATGACATAGAATGATAGATCTGTAAGAAGTGTTTGTAATGATGATGTATTGTCATGTTATGACAATTAAGGCCACTAGACATTACATGACTTTCAGATTTACGACCATACAACCAATTTTGGAAATACTGAAACAGTCTGTAATATGTTGTCTCACGACCTCGCTTTGAGACGACACATTGTAGCATTTTTCAGTATTTATAAAACTTGTTGCAAGGTCGTAAACATGACTAAAATCGTTAAGTGTGCAACAGTCTTTAGTATTGGAGGACAATTATGAAATTTAACTCACCATTTGTCCTAGGTAATCCCACAAGTTTATTTACCAGTTGATGCTGAATCTCTCGCTGGTACACGGATACCTGCTAGGATCGCATCCAGGAGATCTCAACAATGCATTGTCATTTTTATATGTGCCTATATAATGCCTTTCAGGATGATAGAACACATTTTGCATTTTGGTTCAATGATTTTTGATGCAGGACTCAAGAAAATAATCATTAAAATTGTTACTAATCCTTAAAATGGCAACACTTTAAACATTTAAAAATCCTTAATTTCCATGCAAGTTGGCAATGTTGAACGTTTTAACACATTTCTGGTGATGAAGATGCAATTTGGTAACATATTTAACTGAAATTTAAAAAAAAGTGAATTCAACATTTCAGTGTTGCCAATTTAGGAGTAGAATAGTGATTTGATTTTTTGCAAAATAATTTTTGTCCTGAATGGGTTAAGCAAATATTTCCATAATGCAATAGTAATATTTTATTCACGAATTGTCTTATAATTTAGGTAATTCCACAAGTTCATGTACCAGCTGATGTTGAGACCCTAGTCGATGAGCCGTGGTGCACAGATACCTGTCAGGATCGCATCCAGGAGATCTCAACAATGCTTCAAGCGCTTCCATCTATGTCCAGTGTAGTTATTACATCACCAGAAAGCATGTTAGCAGAGCTTTTCACTCACCATGGTGAGTTAAAAGGAAATCCTTAAGTTGGCAACATCTCTAACTTACCCCATCTCCTAAAGGGTATACATGTAGAAACAAAAGTTTTGAAGGATCAAATTGAATTGAAATGATAAATCTGAAGGAAATATACATATTTAAATGTATTGTGATTCATGTAATATAATCTTTATCATGTTGCAAATTTGATGTCTGTTTTGACTTTCCACATTCTAATAGCTCTTACTCGAAAATGCAAATACGCGTTATACTGGATGATGATTTGAAAGTCTCAGTGCTTGTCAGCTATAAAGTCACCGCACACTACACAACTTTTAGTCGTATGACCTTAATACTGAAACACGCTGTAACTCATCGTCTCAAGGTGAGATACTTGGTACTGTAAATGTGATGAAGTAAATAGCCGCGAGACGACACATTATTGCCTTTTAAAAAAAAATAATTTGATGGAGAACCTTGGTTGTAGTTAAATGTTTGAAAATTGTACATAAGTCAGATGAATGTGATAAAAATGATGTCTACACTTTGATGCTCATTCATAGTACATTTTCTCTCTTTATTTATTTCAGGGTCTGGGACGTTATTCAAGAACACAGAGAGGATATGGAAATATTACAACCTGGATAATGTAGATAAAGATAGATTAATGCAGCTGATTACTAGGTAAGTTACACTTGTATAATAATAATAATAGGTCCATTTATATATAGCGCAATCACTATATGCATTTACTCTACTGCGCTTGATACTAGATACCATATTATTACCCTGGCTATAACTGCCGAGCAAGCCAGTTATAGGCGCTCAAGCATTCCAAGAAATCAGTTCCTGCCAGGTACCCATTTTTCACCTGGGTTGAGTATGTTATGTATATTACCCCCGAGAAACAGAATATCTAGGGAAGGAGAGAAAGACTGATATAAAGAAAGATCAGATGAAAAGCTTGAAGAGTTTATAGATAGAAAAATGTAAAAGAATGAAGAATTTCATTGGGAGAGAAAGAAACTAATATATAATAATAGAAGAGAGGGAGAGAGACAGGGTAAGTGAGAAAACAAGAGTGAAGGAAATAAACAACATGCATTTGTAAGTACATTGTTAATATATTTCAAAGCATATTTGCTTTAAGGTCAGAAACCTCTTAAAATACAAATATTGAAATACAATCCATTTTGTCCATCTATTTTTGCCTCAATGCACATCACATCTCATCTCATTAAGCATTCTCAAGGAGGCATCAATGTAACTTCCTCCAGTCCTTTTGTTTTTATTTTTAGGTTGCCATGACAATCACCTATATTTAGTACTAATGAGATGTGCTTTTAGTGGTTGACAAACTCCCTCAGCAACATTACACCCATTGTTATAGAATCAATAATATATAATGATGTGGTTGACAAGTTATTTTTCCAGGGAGGGATAGCTGAATACATTACTTCTCTTTATTAAATTATAATACACTATTTCGTCAATCTATCCTGCAAGAATTGTCATTCATTCTTTAATGCAGTTGATTTTTTGGAAAATGAGACATATTCTACTAACAGAAGAAAATGTGGCAGGGAAATTCTACACATTTCGCCCAGCCACTATGTGGGTGTACATTCAAAGCAGAAAATAAATGTAAAAAATGGAAATAATGTAAAGGAACGATGAAATACTACTCTTTAACTTACAATGCATACCAATATTAGACTTTGATTACACTTTCTTCTATTTCTTTACGTTTTTCATATCATCCTCCTTCTCATCCTACTTTTTACGTCACATTTCTTTAGATCATTTGGCAGTGTTTTTGAAGACATTTTATTTATATCTGTCTCTCTTTTAAATTCAATTGAAAATAATCAAAGCATTTACCATTCATTCCTATTTTGTGTTTTTAACAAGATGTATAGAATAAGCTTCCATATCATACCTTCGAGTAAAATAATATGAGTTAACTTTGTCTCCTTATTTATTCATGTTGTCTACTGTAGATCGTTTGGCAGAGTCTTGAAGAAGAATTACATGACTGAACTTCCAAGACGCCTGCATACTATTTACCTATCGGAGGGTTACAATGCTGTTGCTATTATCACGCATGAAGATGATGTACATGATGTGCCTTACTTAGACAAGTTCTCTATCAGTCTCCAAACGCAGGTCAGAAAATCCCTTTTTTTTATTTACAATTTTGTAAGTTACATTGCAAATGTGTTGAAACTGTCTTTCAACTGGAAGGTCATTACATCCCAGCTATGGTATTGATTTCATTCAGCAAGAAGTGTATCCACATTTTTCTGTACTCAACCTGTTCTCTTCCGCTCCCCCTCCCCCTTCTCCCTCGTTGTCTCTCTCCCCCTTTCTTTTTATTTGATTTAATTTGCTCCCCAACCCATTAATATCTCTCCTGTTGTGGTACATTGTACCCTATGGGGGTGTTGCTACAAAGTTCCAATTGATCGTAAATCAACTGCAAATCTGTTGCAAATTAGAATGAGCATGTTTATTTGCGCTCTGTATGCGTTTTGTACAAGACGGTTATGAAAAAATGGTTTTTGTTGGTGCTTTCTTATCAAAGATTACTTTGAATTGATCGCAACCTTGTACCAACACCTCCTGTGTGTTTTGATAGATTATTATTGAGTGAACAAGGCTTATTTCGTAAATTAAAATCAAGTATTAGCAATGGCACATTATTTCAAGAGGAGGTTGATGTACAAAAGAAGTAAAATTGACTACATATCAATTGTAGTATCAATTATATGTTTATACATATGTTTTTATTCCAGGGTGAGGGGACGAGTGACATGCTGTGGGATTACCTAAGAAGAGATTTTGGAACACTGTTCTGGAGGTCAAGAACTAACAATCTTATCAACCCATGGTGAGATTTAGGGGTTTAATTTTGAGATATATATGTTTTAGATCAGATGCTGATTTGAGCTGAGATATACGGGAATGAATTCTATCACTGCTTGTGATTGTGATAAAGACAAAGGCAGAACTAGGAAGTTTATTACGGGGTTCACGCATGCCGCAGATGAGTCTCACAATGGCAATGAGGTAGATGAGAGATTCTTAACGCTCCTGTGGTTGACTGTTCACACAAGAGGAAACTTTCTCCCAAGACACGGGAGATTTTGTGGTTTCCAACATGTATTTGGTAAACGTTAATACAGCTAGAATGTATCACTGGCAGGGGTGGGGGTGGGGATGGGATACACAATGCAGGCTGCTCTCCAGTCAAAAAAACTGGCACGTGTTTGATGCTTGCGAGCGTTCACTCATGAACTGAGGCGGGGGATGTGTGAACACGCTGTATGGAAGGTGGGCAGATGATAGGATTAATTGAGACTTTATTTAAGTCAGCTCTTAGGCAAGTTACATACAGTATACATTTTAAATGACCAAATGATATTACCTGAATTTTGAAGCTGATAAAGAGTGACATCTATATTATTACTCTCACATCACACAGCTAACATTGATTCTCATCCAATGATTGTTTTATCTATTTAGAACAATGATTGGCTGTATAGATTTATAAGATTGCATATAGCATTCATGAAAAGAGGGATTTTTTTTCTCATTTTATTCACATAGATATGTTCAAACTCCATAATATGCATATGGTTAGATTTTGATTCAGAGTATATTCTATTGTTCCTATTTGCAAAATACTTGTAATGGACGTTTTTTATTCTCTACTTTCTTGTAGGTATTTCAAGCGGTGCGAGGGGAGTTGGAGCAATAGCAAATGGACAATATTCTGGTACGGCATGGCTGACCATAAGCTTTCGTACGCTCTTGTGGAAAAGGCAGTACGGAGACCGGCATCTTTCATTGAACCAGACAGCTATGAGGATGACAAAATGAGAGATATTCCTTGAACAAAAAAAAACCCAAAAATCATACCCCAAGCTATCTTATGTCGAAGGTTGACCGCCCGTGATGAGAAGGGAGTGCGGAGACCAGCATCTTTCATTGAACCAGATAGCTATGTATAAGGATGATAAAATGAGAGATATTCCTTGAAGAAAAACATTTAGACCCCAAGCTATCACAGGGAGGAGGTTTTATGGAGACTGCCATATTCCATTGAACCTTATACATGTAGCTACGAAGATGACAAGATGAGAGACAAACTTTAAACACCAGGATCACACATTGACGAATTCCTGAGAGCCTACGCTGCCGCATATTCATATTTCCAAGGCTGCATGGGTATTGATCATTCAATCCAAAAGTTGTAAAGATGAGAAAATGAGATTTCCATTGAACACTCCGGTCTACAGCTTTAGTATGCTCTAGTTCAGAAGGCTGTACGGAGACCTGCATCTTTTATTGAACCCGGAAACTATGAAGATAACAAGATGCGAGATATCCCTTGATGACAAGATAAGTGACATCTCCTGAACACAAGCACCCCAAACTGTCACACTCCTTTACTGCTCAGACCCCATCCCTTGTAAGCTCTATTTGAGAAAGATGTACAGAGACCCGAGTTTTTCATTGAATCTGATTGCTATGAAAATAAAAAGATTGAAGATATTCCTCAACTTGTATACCATAATGTATTGTACTCTCTGGTTTTGCGAGCTGTATGGAGACAAAAGATGTTTACTGTATAACCCAATTTTTTAGCATTTAAACCGGACCTTTACAAAAATTGCCTTAGTTAGGTTTTCGCAAGTATAATAGACATACATCATATCACCTTGAATACCCAAATCAGTGTATCAATGTATTTATTCCTGATTAAGCATAGAATGATATGTGTGTGATATTCACTCGTGTGTTCGTACAGCTGACTTTTAATTCTTTTGTTTATGCCCCGGTCATATAGAAGCCTTGACTGAACACGATTCAATTTGGGCCTTATGCAACTACATGTACAAGATCAAGCCAGTATATTTTAAAACAATTCTTAGCAGATCAAACAAAGCAATTTACACTTCATTAATTGAAATAATTCTTGCCTTATCCCAACGTAAATAAACACTGATTGATAGTGGCAATGGCAAGAATTATTTCAATTATTCATCTCCTCAACACAAAAATCATTCAATTTTGATTTTTTTCATTGTCGTAGCAATCTTTGATACTTTCTTACTACTTCATAGAGAGATCTTTAAATGATAAAATATCTGTCTTTAACTGATATGTTTCACTCAATTTCATTCCTTGGTCAACATTTACATTGTACTTACTTCATATTGGGCGTCCTTGAACCAAAACAGCTTCTGATGATCTACTTAATGGAAAGTTGTCAAATGTGAATAGATGATGAAAATGATAAAATGCATAATCATTTTACATCTGTAGGATGTGGCTGTATTTATTTATCTCTATTTATTCTGAAAATAGTAAGATGAATATGCAAATATGATGTACATGTATTTATATTATATATTTATTTTGCTTTTCTATTATTTATTTTTTTGAAATGCTGTAATGCTGTACTGATTCAACACTACTCTTGATGCTATAAAGTAGGCTTGTGGTTTAACTTTATGAACAGAATCTTTCTTGGCATTAGTCGTGAAAAGGACTGAGTAAAGCTTGAATAAGAATAAGAGAAGAACCATAAAGTATTGGGTAGACTCAACTAACCTGTATTTGAGACACATTTACAAATGGGCGGGTTGTTTTTTCATGATTTGAACAATTATTGTACACAAGTACATGTATATAGACATTGTGATGAGTTGAACATTTTTGTGAATTTGTGTCGCGAAGTAAGTGAAAATAAATCCCCAGCGAAAATGTCAACTGCTACTTCTTCTATTCTCATTCAAGCTCAAGCCTTTTCAGAGCAAATTCCAAGAAAGATTCTCCTCACATGGCGAAAGAGCAAACTTACTCTTTTATTTTATGAGACCGTGCAAACTTCAACCTTCAAGTCGTCAGTTTTTACATGATATGGGATAGAAAATTGTAAAGGAGCTGTGGTTTAGTAGTTCTGACACTCGTCTTTCAACCTAAAGGTTGCAGGTTAGAATCCAACCCATGGTATTGTTTTCCTTGAGTGAGAAATTTGTCCACAAAGCTGCACTCTACCCAGGTATAATTAGGGCCTGATTGGAGGCAGCAGCATATCTGATTATGTGTGCTCCTATATGGCTACCTTGATGCAGGAATTGCTATCCAGTGACTGGGCGATGAAATATTGCAAGCTCTTTAGGCAATCCTAGACATGATGAGGCGCTATATAAAGCCAAAATATTATTAGTGTAGTATTCTTTTATGTTGTATGGACCTATGGTATGAAAACACATAATATCCCAACAATATGGTTCTTTGAAACATTTTGTACACTCTTATGGCGAGTCAGAGTTAAGTGTTTTGCTGTGCTAACATTCCTGTACAACAGAGAAGTAATAGACAGCCGATATTTTCTTCGAGATTTTGTATTCTTTTATAAATTTTAAATAATTGTAAATTGTAAATGATTGTAAATTGTATATATGTATATAGGAGTGCTCTATTGAAAAATGGCTGTAGTGGATATGGAATTGATACTATTTATTTGTGGAATTGGCCAATATATAAGCTGAATACAGGAAGTATGAAATATTCATGTTTGCATACATTTGTATTTAAACACTGTCTCAAACTTATAAGTACAGGAGTTATTGCATTTTCACTATAATTTCCTCTATTTTAGCATATGTCTTCTTCAGAAATTTAAATTTACTATTGAAACGATTGTGTATATCTAACAAAAATAAACTCTGTTTCAGGATAAGGTAATTTATATAAATTTTCTGACCAAATAGTAAAGATATACTTCTAACTTTTAGGTTCATTAATTTCCTGTTCAGTTACACAGATGATACAAAAATGAGATTCTAATTTTGATAAAGCCTTTTAACTTTGCGTATTGATGTTTATTTTTCTTGTTTTAACATTCTTTTTACAAGGATTTCTCTTGCCTGAATTGATGAAGTAAGTTTTAAGTGAATCTGTTCTTTTTTTTCCAAAATGGGTATAACAGAGCTTTTGTATCAAGATGTCCTACACTTTAGATAAAGGCAATAAGATTTATACTGGAAAATGAAAGAATATTTTGTGATATCATATGAAAAAGAATATGTACAAAGATACCTTGACATGGTTCATATTAACTGCCAGATGTTGTAACCACGCTGAAATGAATATTGAGATTGAAATGTAAAGTTATATGAGATTCATACCTTTAAATGCAAGTGTAGCAACTTTTGAGAACATTTTTCTTCTTGGGAGTAGCGTTGTCATCCATGAATGTTCAATACTTCCATGGAGGACAATGCACTCCCAGGGGAACGTACGTGCAGTTTCTGAATGGTGGCTACGCGAGCGTCTGTAAATATGTCTATTAAACAAATGTGTGGGTCATACTTTATAGAGTTCCAAGTATCAAATAGGCTGGCAATATTGTATTATTATGATGATGAGAGTATCTATCAAAGAATTATCTTTCATGTCGGCATTCAATTTCACCTCAGAACAATATTGAAATTGTGCAATAAATATATTTTGTTGAAATCTTGAGCAACTGTTTATGTACGACCAAGCAGTATAATACAATCTATGATTACACAGTAAAAATTACTCAATACATGTGTGGGTACAGTATATGTGAAGCCCTTTGCACACCTTATGTTATGACTACCATACCACTAGCTTGTGGTTAGATGAGCATTGCTACCACATACCTCGTGATTCGATCCTAAGACTGCATTCCCATTCATAGTTTTGCACAGTCACAAGGTGATCGGATCGTAATGTGTGCAATGAGCTTTTAAGTCTGCATATTTGAAAGATTTCAGTCAGCATTACAATATTTGTTTGTATTCAGTCATATTAAACTTTGATTTTTTTTCCTTTTCAAGTATGGTGTGCTAATTGTTGAGGAATAACATTCTCTTCATCAAATCATCAATCGGAAGAAATAAAAAATGGATTTAATTGTAGGGGAAACCATTTCTTCCATCCTTCATTTGACATCTGTATACAGTAAAACATTTTCATTTAACATCTTTAACATGAGAGCTTTTGGTCTTTAGTCCATTTTAAAAAAGAATTGGTATGACTGTAGTATGGTTAGTTTGCAGTTAAGTGTGATAAACTGTAAAAACCAATATCCTAACGTACATAAATTTTAGTGAATGTATTGAATTTCACATATTTTCTTATAAGCGGGTTGCTTTTGAAAGATCATTGGACACAAAGTCTATGGGCATTGTAATGAATGAAGATTTTATCTAATTTATGATTGTGAAATTAGCAACAATAAAACCCAAGTGAAAATTTCAGATTATACAGTAGTAGAAGCCCTATGAAGGCACTAATACTGAAGAGAGTCACAAAAACCTAATTACATGAAGATTGAAATGTTATTTCGTCTTTTCTCGATTTTTTTGTTACAAGTTTGTTGAGAGATTTTGATTTAGTGTTCGTTTTGTTTCATTTTTATCATTTATTTCCTTTTCTTTTTTCATTCATAAATACAGGGTACACTTAGTTTGATTTAGAATACAATATATTAGATTTAGATTCAATGAATGACTTAATTTTAAAAATATATAATTTCAAAGGAAAGTCCACTGAAAATGTAGTCTATATGAGATAAACTTGTTTGGTAAAATATATTCAAAATAGAAACATTCTCTAATTGTTTCTTTTTTAATTTTTGAAACTGATCCATGAAGATGATTACAAAATATGTGCTATCTTATCGTTAATTCATGACATCAACCATTTGTACAATGTTAAAAATTTTGGCAAAAGTATAATGTGTCAAATGAAAAGGAAGTAAAACTACAATACATCCTTCATTCACTACGCAAACAAGTCAGGGATCACGATAACATATATATGAATATTTTTATACAAGGTTTTGGTATTTCTGGAAATACCCAAATTCAACTATTTGCATGATATATTAAACATACTGTAATCATGTTCAAACATGTATTATTAGAATTTTACATAATGTTTCTTGTTCACCGTGATAAAACGAATCATTTAAAAAATGATCCCTGACCTGATTTTTAGTAGTGTACAAAGTATGCAAATTACGAATCAGTCATATTCCTAAATGAAAACCCCAAATACAAATCGTAATGTATTCTTTTCTAATTGGTCACATTTAATGTCACTGGTCTTCTCATTTTCTTGAGACTATTTTTTGTTGTTGTCGATTTAAATTTCTAAGAATAAGGGTGTGTTTTTTAAAATTAACTGCAACTTTGTAAATTGTAATGTGCAGTTTCATTCGTGCATGTTATGCGCTTCTTTTAAGACGCGCATGAAACAATGATTTTGATTGGCGTGTTCCTATCAACTGCAACTTGCAATCAATTGCAACTTTTGAACAACACCCCCTAAGATGCAGAACTTTTTTCTATAGGGTTTTTCTGACAATCTTATAGATTGAGAGCACTGTGATTTCATTGAGGACTTTCATTTCATTATTTAATCCATGTTTTATTTGTGCCATAAACACTAGATGTATATATTTACAAGTGTGTTCGATTTTGAATTCAACTGTTATTTTTGTATTAAAAAAATCTGTGAGTGCTGCAAGTTACGGTAATAGTAAATAGGAAATAAGAGATCTATATAAGAGTATTTTGAATGATGACATTTTTATTTAGGACAGTATTTATGAATGTAAATTTATATTGTCATTCTGTTTGTCAGCGGGTGCAGTGGAAACGTAGGTGTTTCACTTGAGAATTTGTGTTTGTTGCGTTTGTAAAATGTTAAATTTATGCGAGAAACGCAGGCAGATATGATATTCATTTCTTCATTGGTGGCATAGCAAAGTCCAGTACAAATGGCAAGCCACATGACTGAAAATGTAGTGTGTGAATTTTTTTTCTCATGTTTTTAACATCATAAAATGCATTGAACCCCTCATATTAAAAAAATTGTTGGCATTGATACCTTTTTCTTATGCATTTAATTATTTTTTTTAATGAAGTTCAAATGTTTAAATCATTTGTCTTTCTCCGTTGTTTAGGTTTTTTCTTTTATCAAGTATATTTATATAAAAGAAATCTTGATAGCATTATATTCGTTCTTATATCGGTCCTCAATTTTTTTTCAAACCTTGGCAAGGTCATTTAGTACTTTATTTATCAAAGCCTAAACTATGCAGATAACTATTCATTCTAACCCTACAGATTGTCAGAGCAAGTATGAGTACAGATTCCATTGAATCATTCTACCTGTATTGGGATTTGGTAAAATGGGGCAATCTGCCTATTTTGCTCAGTTTCCTGAACTGAGCTGTCAATAGGTACATGTAGATAAATAGGTTTATGGAGTAAGTAATGAAAGTTGTTTTGACATTCATGTTTGATGAGGTGGAGCATTCTATGGACTCTGTTATGGGATAAAGAATCGAATATACAGTTAACCCCGTCCACAGTGGCCTCCAATGGGAAGCAGAAAAAGTGGCCTCTAACACATAATTTCATCTAGAGGGATTCAATTTTGGTTGCCACTAAATTCAGGTGGTCACTATCATCTAGCTCGAACAATTTTATTTTTTTTATAATGCTGGGATGCCAACCATTCCAAAATATGCATGAAGGATACTTCAATATGAATTCAAGGTTTTCTATCATAACATAACTTTTGTTCAGTTGTTGCGTCATTCACATTTTAGTTTTTACCTCATGCATATTTTGGAATGGATGGCATCTCTGCAAGTGCAGAAATTTACAAGAAAAATTTGGATCAGATGTTTTCTTTGAATTATATCAGTTATGCAATTGACTTTCCTATAAATGCAACCATGTAATATGAAATAATGCTAATTGTAATGGATTATATTTAAAGAGTTTTTTTTTATAATTTCCACCATTCTTGTCTAAGTCCTTCCTCTGAAAATATTTCTACTGAATTGAATAGCCTTGATATGCCTAAAGTGTTTGCCATACTTTTATATATTTATTATTTTACAGAGAAAGTGATGACTGATTGACATATGGGTCGTTGCTAGAAAGTTGCAATTGATTGCAAATCAACTGCAGCTCAGTTCCAAATTGATATACACATTTTTATTCGCTTCCAGTTGGCACTTCTTTACAAGACATGCTTAACACAAAAATTATTATTTCCATGCGTAGNCAGTGATTACTGAAATTTATAGTTTCCATAGACTTTGTGCAGGGAATATCCGGTTCCAGTAGTCAATCGATCAACATTCATGATTGATGAGGTGGATCACTCTATGGACTCTGTTATGGGATAAATATTTGAATATACAGTTAACCCTGTCCACAGCGGCCTCCTAGTTTGAAAGCACAAACCCGAGACTTTCGGTGTGTGTGAGTGCGCATAGCATGATACAGGGTATGCATTGTGTGACTACATCACACACATACAGCATTGCTATATCCTCAGCCTTGGGGAGAGCATGCAGACACACAATGAGACACACAGTGCATACCCTGTATCACTCTCTGTGTATGCGCACAACGAAACCCAAGGGTCTGTTCTAGCAGACTAGCGGCCTCCAAAGGGAAACAGAAAAAGTAGCCTCCTCTAACACATACTTTCATCTAGAGGGATTCAGTTTAGGTTGCCAATTTTTTTGTTGTTTTGTTTGATATTGCTGGGATGCCAACTATTCCAAAATATGCCTGAAGGATACTTCAATATGAATCCAAGGTTTTCTATCATAACATGGGAATATGATTAATGTGTTTTCTTTCACTTTTGTTCAGTTGTTGCATCATTCACATTTTAGTTTTTACCTCATGTATATTTTGTAATGGATGGCACCTCTTGAAATGCAGAAATTCACAATGAAAATGTCCTATTTGTATTTTATAAATTTTGCAATTGACTTTGCTATAAGTGAAAATGTGTAATATGATATACTTATGAAAAAAATGGTATTTGTAAGGAATAATATTTCTAGAGCTTTTCTAATGAATTCCACCATTTTTGTAAGAGTCCAACCCCTGAAAATATTACTTCTGAATTGACTAGCCTTGATATGCCTACAATGTTTGCCATGTTTTTATATAGATATTTATTATTTTATGGAGGTATTGATGATCGATTGACATATGGGGTGTTACTAGAAAGTTGCAATTGATTGCAAATCAACTGCAGATCAGTTCCAAATTGATATACACATTTTTATTCGCTTCCAGTTGGCACTTCTTTACAAGACATGCTTAACACAAAAATTATTATTTCCATGCGTAGGTCAACTGCGATTTGTGATCATTTGCAACTTTCTAGCATCATCTGATTAAATATAAGTTTTCACCCCATCGTCAATACATACATACATTTCCATTAAAGACATTTGAGATCACTTTCTATTTGTATGCTTTTGCACCTTCACTTCATTTCAAAATCCAAGTGTGAAAAAGCAATGTAAATGCATCACATACATGTTTATTTCGCCCATTTTTGTCTCCATTTCAAGAGAATATTGTATGACAAATTTGCAAATAAAATGTCAATTCTGCAAGAAGATATGAAAGGTTTTACTGTTGTTTCCTATTCTGTGGTGTGCATGTGCATGAAAAAATTGTCCAAGTCGAATAATTGTCTAACTCTGTAAGACTTTTGGGGCAAAATCATCTCGAATATCTGTTACTTACCTCTTCAAAGTGGAATTTCTCTTTAAGTGGAACAGATTTTTGTGGTTCCCAAGATATTCAACTCAGGCAGAGTTGCTGTACCTTAGTCACTTTCTGTGCATTCCCAGATAATTTCATGCAACTACCTACAGATATGCCAATCGTTCTGGAGTGTATATGACAATAGAAATTAAGTTGTAAATCACCAAACAGCTGAACCAAATATTTTCTCATGAGGGCAAGCATTATTATAATTTCCTTAAGCCCGGTCACATAGGACTCCAGAAGCAACAAGATTCACCCGACTCGTATTACCCTCTATGTTCTTAGGCATTTAACTGTGAATTAACAAAGAGTCGGGGTGAATCGTGTTACTTCTGGGGTCCTATGTGACCGGGGCTTTAGGCTCTCTCTTCTGAGAAAATATTTTGTTTAGATGCAAAGTTGATTGACATTGCAAGTTTTATCAAGCATGTTCTTGACAGTAAGTTGGCATTACTACACCTGTCCATTGTCTTATGTGTGTTTGCTGGCAGTTGGATGGGATTACACAAGCGATTCTGCAACTCTCTCAGCCATTAGGCATGTGGAGTTGATTCATACCGCCATGTAACAATTGCCACATTTCAACTTTTTGAAAAATAAGCCAATATGCAGATCTTCACAAATAAAAAGCTCTTTATACTTTCGTTGCATTTCTATTGAACTTAATGGCAGGTTGCTGTTCAAAATTGAAAGTGAATTTTGGCATTCTCCAGAAATAGTCAATCCCTCCACAGACTTGCCTCCATTTAGTCAGCAGCGGTGGACTCATTGAATCTCCATAGAGTTTGTACATACAAGAGATGCACGCGGGACTAGAGAGGTGGCTTTTTTCACGAGATGGCCTGAATTTTCTTTTGAAAACCTGGTATATCAGATTTTCATTGGCTGAATGACACGGATTTACATCAATTGTAATAGAGGTGCTTGAGAAGAAATGAAATATGTAATACATTGTGTATTGAATGGCTTTGGCAATCCCCTTTCTAATGATGGATCAATCGGCAAATACAGATTCCATTTCCAGAAACTTCAATAAATCTTGGTCTTACCTTTCCTTATACCGGTATTTCCCATTATCACCACCTCTAGCTTCATTGTCTCCTTCTCTCCCTCCTTTTCAATATCTCTATCTCCCCTTCTCTCTTGCTCACTCTCTTTCCAACACCTCTATCCCCTTAATTCTCCCCTACCCGTCTCTCTGACTCTCCCTTTCTCTTCTCTCTCTCTCTGTTTTCTGACTTTCTTTCTCTGTCTCTCTCTCTCTCTCTCTCTCTCTGTATGTCTGTCTTTCTCTCTCTCCCTCCCTCGATCCTCTATCCCTTCTCTCCCCCCTCTCTCTCTCTATCTCTCTCTCTCTCTCGTCTCTCTGCTTGTTTCATCTATTTCTAAATCCAATTTATGTTCTATCCTTACTACATTCTTTCCATCCAGTCAATTAA
Source organism: Temnopleurus reevesii (assembly GCA_036244855.1). Classification (NCBI taxonomy): domain Eukaryota; kingdom Metazoa; phylum Echinodermata; class Echinoidea; order Temnopleuroida; family Temnopleuridae; genus Temnopleurus; species Temnopleurus reevesii. Next base: position 42,140 of record BQKZ01002320.1, on the reverse strand, counting down.
ATTATAAATGAAATGAAAGACAAGTCACGGAAATTAGTTTTCTGCAAATGAATAAAGGACCTTATTCGTTTATTAGTCCCTATGATGTACTATGTAGTTACACAGTAATAATAATGATTACGTATACACACATTATCATATAAAGAGATAAGACATATCTTCTTAAATATAACACCTCAATGTTAAAACATGTTCATCAATATCATATTGTTTCATATTTTCAAAACAGCAGCTTCATCAATTATTCATAATAAACACGATCATATAATTATTGTTTTCCTGCATACTTGAACATCTTACCCTAAGATGGCTTTGCAAGAAAGTTGCGAATGACTATAGTTGCATTTGATCGGCGCTGACGATCTCAGTTTCATGCCCATCTTTATGAAGGCATACACCTAGGTTCAATCAAAATGTGTGTTTCAAACTGCAAATCTCTTACAACACATCCTTAGGAAATGTTGTTCAAAATCAACTGCAAACCAACTGCAACTTTGCAGCTTTGACACGCATACGACGCGCATGAAACAACGATTTTGAATGGCAACTTGCAATCAATTGCAACTTTTGAAGAACATCCCCTAAGTGTAGAAAGAATCACTAAGAGCCCAAAGGAAAATGTTGTTATAGCAACAATAGACAAAAATGTATCAGTCTGACCCAATGTGCATCATGTGTACTCTGGAGTTCTGATAAAAAGAGAAAATAAAACATCTTCAATATCCAACAAAATGTACAAAAGTTAAAAACCTACAAATTACTGATATCTGCCGATCAATCTCCGTAAACATATAGGTCCATCTAGTAAAATAGAGATATGATATATCACATGGCAATGCATATCTATCTGGCATTTTTAGAAGAAATATGGGATATTTTCAATAGGTGTTTGAGTATCTATTAGACTGAATACTCTTATAAAACCCATGATATCACTAAAATAGCTGGTTGTATCACAGAAGTAAAAACTACAAAGCATAAACTATCTCATCAGTTTGTACGAAGAAAAAAAAAGATACACACAAACTGGAGGTTATAACCAAAGATAAGCATCTAAAGAAATATACACCACAAGATAATTATTATTACCCTTTAAAGCCAATTTGCCATGTTGCCAGCAATATACCTTACATATAAAAAATGTACAACCAGAGAATAATGCTACACAATACATAACATAAAATATTGCATAAGAAAGCTTAGTTTGGGTACCCCATTACCATCAATATCTAGAGCCAAAGTCCTGCATCTCCATTGAAACAGTATGGCTTGTAAACGCCTGCAAGTTTACTTATCCTCTGTATTTATGTAGATAGCAAAATGAATGACTTTCACAAGTTGTTTGGGTCAGTGGCTGATATCACTTTGAAATAAAAAGACGGCAAATCTGGAAAAATTAAACAACTCCCCATTCAACTCTGGACAAAAAATCTACTAGACAAATCTTTGATGCTATTCAGAAAAAGGTAAGACACTTATTCTGCGTTTCTTTGCAGAAAAATGGGGAAGGAATTTTCTTTTGTCTGCAAGAACTAACGTAAAGAATTGACTTGTAAGTTGATTATTTTTTCTCTTTCTCCGTCCTTTGATTTCATAGTGCTTGTGAACGTCAATTTACATGATGCAACTTGGATAAGCTGAAAGAACCTCAATCATTTCTTAGCATAAACTTAAGGTTTCTAAAACCCTTTGTCCCTCTGATCTGAAAGAACAGACTATTGTCGATCATTTAAAAATAATATCAGCAAACTAAAATTAGCTAATTTGAATTGGCTAGACCAAAACAAGTTTTATACAATTGAACCTAGATTGCACCAACCATAACAAAACATCCAATCAAATTATCAAAACTTATTGGATAAAAAATGTATTACATTATATGTTTTTTGAAAAATATTTATTAGTTTGTTGAAGAAAATCAATCACCATTACGATATAATTTGTGTAATTATGGTCGATCATTATTAGAATATCAAAACTATAATTTTGTCCCTTTGGTCAATTACTTTTTGCTTGAGGCAATCCAATCAACGATTCTGTTTAAAAAAATACAAATAAAATAAAATAACACATTTGCCTTTTAGCTTTTAAACATGTTACATCATTTTACTACTGTTATTTAGATTTCAAGTCACTTATAGACATGAGTATGTGGAGGAACCATACTTGGTCTCGTCAGCTGTGCCGACCTAATCCGTTGGTAGGAAAATCTGAAACACAGTTGCATACATGACATATCACTTAATCATTTACTATAGGTCATCAACAGAAAGACAAAATATGCTTCCCAAATTCAAACAATTTCAGGACACTTTCTATCGTGAGTTAAACAAAGCTCTGAAAATTTAACATGTAACTCTTCATTTTCAAGCAACGTAAAATGAACATTTCACAGAAAAACTTGAACAACACATCAATTTGGCCTTTTATAGAACTTAAGCAACATTTCTTGACAAAAACTCTTCAAATGAAGATAACAACAAAAAGGAACCGCAAGAAGTTCCTATATGAAAGAAAAAAATACTGTGAAACAGAAACAAACACTGCCAACTCGTTTCGTTAACTCACTCATAATATCACAATTGATTTTACAAACCAGTATATAAACACAGGGTCAGTGTATGAACCTGTGAAAGCAACGATCACATTGGAACAACTATCTTATCTTCACTCATTTTGTTTCTAAATATAGAAAGAACCAGGCTTTTAGCAACTACAAGGATCATCATATTACATAAATGCTTCACCGAATGAAATTATTTTCTAAGCCCTAGCCCGAATCATATTAAACAGAGCCATGAGTGAACCCCCTTTAAGTACATATCCCTTGTACCTCGCAATACCTGACTGAAGTCTGCTCAAACTACGATGGTTGATCAATGCAAGTATTGAAGAACTAACATGCATTTTTATAGTGAGTCCAAGTAGATGAACAAATATCTTGTTGATGTGTCCTGGTTCTCGTCGCTATGTTGGTGTTTCCTTGTGTCCATAAAACAGCGAATTTTTGTGTAAGCTGGTTTGTAAAATGGTGTAGATTTCATAATACATAATATGTAGATTCCAGATAATATCAGACATTTCTTTCTCATGATTCCCGACTCATCAACAAACTCAAAACCACATCTTACTCAGAACATTATACAAGCACAGATTACTGTAATCATTTAAAATCATTCTGAAATATACAGTCTAAAATATCAACATTTATAGAAATGATCAAATGAATTACCGGGCCTTTTTTAGGATGAACAACATAAACATTTTAAGAAATGACCACATCAGAAAAAATAATTGTGTAACAAAATATCAATTTCTACTTTGTGATGATATATTCCTTTTTTCTGGAGCTAACCAGGGAGAATATCCAAATCATAGATTGATGATAATCAATACATCCACACCACTCAAAATAAAATTTGATGCAAACGAAAATGATATCATAAAAATCAACCTCCTCTAAAAAATAATATACAATATCTTTTACATCCATCGTGAAACCCAATCTGCTCAATCTTCTTTTCGCTCTCAATTTTTGCAAAATTTTTTGAAATTTGAAGAAAGATGTTAGTATTTCTGTTTAAAACAATTGCATGAGATATTGACGACATAAAGGATACAATCATTTCATTAAACACAGAGACATTTCAATATGATCCATAGTGCAGCACAAAGGCTCTCACATTGGCAGTGATAATACTTATTTTACATAGTACTTTTCAACAACAAACATATCTAATATACATACATGTACAACTAATGCAACAATAATTAATACTATCAACAATAAAACGAGGAGAGTTGCACAATATTTTTCACAAGTTGGATATCTAAAACCATTTCTGTTGCATAATACATTTTTAAAAATATCTGCGAAAACACCATCCTGTAGACTTTACAGTAGAAGCTTCAGTTGAATTTCGTTAAAACAGTGATAAAAACGATTGGAATATCTCAGTTTTCCTACAATCGTAAGTACAATCATTCATCTCATAAATATATCAAAAATAGATTTGATAAATAGTTCTGTATATCTTTAGACAATTAAGAAGTTTTAGTACATGAATCATCATTCCTGAATTACGTACATGTAGATACTGAAGCATCCCAACAATAAACGCCCTATACATATTTGCCTGTCTACATGTACTTTTACACATATGTTAGATATAATTTGAAGTACATCTGGCATTTTATAGATTAGTGTTCATTGTAAGGGGAAGAACATGAATAGAAGCATGTATAGAAATTAGAGTTTAGAAATTACATGTGATTACAATAAATATTTGAGTCTTTTTACATTTAAAAGTGATTAATCTATCCAGCCTTGTGTAGGTAGAAAAACATTTCAAACAGATCTAATAATAAAAGTACTGAAAACAATATACTTTCTTAAAAAACTGAGAATGGCTTTCATTGGTATGAATATCAAATGATTCCTTTTTCAATCTCTTTTTTTTTCGGGGGCATAATTGATATATTAGAATAAATATGTATATTTTCATTCACATTAATTACTTGCATCATTAGATGTTGCAATAATGTCTGTATAAATTTTCAAGGGGAGCTGAAATTATTTCACTGGGGTACTTGACTTGGGTGTGTGGATAACATAACAGCCAATGCTTGAATCTATATTACTTTAATAAACTTAAAAGTTATTCAACAATGCCTATTAATCTAGCTATTAATTACTCAATGAAAGCAATATCTTCCTTCACATATCTGTTTGATTGGTTATAAAAAAAAAAATGTGAGGAATATATTCTACACTTTGGTTTGTGATAAGCCTGCTCTTCACCAAACTTTGAGTTTACACATCATTAGGCAAAAACAAAATACTTTCATATATATATAACTCTTATCTAAGTTGCTCATGAAAAAAAGTAATTTGACAATGTATGAAAAATCAGCACATAAAAATATTGTGTCGTTAAGTACAAGTAAAATCGAGTATTGATCCACTCTGATGCTCATCATGGGTTCACTAGATACATTGAAAGAATGCACACATGGCTGCTATTACAAACAGTTTCATCATAGGAAGCAAATCATCTCCTCATCAAAGTCTATTTCCATCAACGGTCACCCCGCCATCAAACCGTCGACTCGCCCCTATCCGTCACAACATCAGAGTTCACATAATCGTTCTCGTCGCCCCTCGTCGAATGTCTGCCCAGACTGCCTGAGCTGACGGAGGGGGGAGGCGAGCGATAAAGGCCTTTGTGGCCGCCGTTTTGTCCGTTCATGACGGGAGGCGAGGTGGGTACGGGTCCATCGAAGGATACGTCGCCTAGCAGCGGAGTGCTGGAGCTCATGTTCGGTGCTACTGGGCTGTACCCGGGTGGGGTGCGTGGCTGTGAGGGGGTACTGTGCTGCCTTGCCATCAAGTGAGGATGTTGCTGCTGCATTGGGGTCCAAGGATCACCGGTATGAATGGTCGGCGTCTGCGGCGTCCTGGGCGATTTTGATCCATGCGAGGCTTGATCCATAAGGGCATGGTACTCGAGGTTATCCATCATGCCAGCTGAAGGGGTGGTAGGCTGGGATCCTGTGCCATCGTTGAGGGGTAGGTAGTTGTTTCCCAGGTCTGTAGGCCTCTTGGGGTCATTCTGGTAATCATGCTCTTCTGTGTAATAAAACAACAGAATATTTTGAATATTAATATGTAGGATTGCATTGATAATGGTGTTTCACCATGTTGTTCCTAAAATTCAGAAATACATCAATGTGATCATTTCTTGCACTGACTGATTGAGAAACTGGGTATTATAATGCCCATAACATGTTCCAGTCATTTTTAAATTCATTCTGAACTTAAGGAATCCCTTGGTCAAACACCATCTGATCATGAGTAATATGTATTATTAATGTAGTATTCTTAGACTTATGTATTTTTGGATTGAAAGAGGGTCAGCGTGGTCAAGAATAAATGAAGAAGGATAAATTTCCTTCACTTCTGGAATCTTATAAGTTAGTATGTAGTTTTACAACAAAGATTAAGTTCACAATGTATCAAAATCAATTCTTCATATGAAAAATCAGAGAGAAATGTACACCAGCAAGTTGAGTTCGAATGGATTTTATACAATACCCCTGAACATTTGTAACATTCTCTCACTTACCTTCTACGAGAGGTTGGAAGGCGTCTAGCTTGTCATTGGGTATCAGATAGTCATCATTCAAATTGGGATCTGAGTGCAAAACAAGAACATAAGATTATTGGCATCATGTCACTTATACTTTATTGCAAATTTGCTCAAATACAAAATATCATTCAAGACTACATAAATTTATGGATATTTGTTAAGTGCCCAACAAACAATCATACATATTATTAAGAAGCGTCAACATACCATTAAACACAAGTTTACGAACATGAACCTCATTTCTTAAAATCATCCCATTAATTATGTTAAGGTCTTCATGAATTTCAAGAGATTTGGATCAATTTGGATACTTCTGATTGTTATAGACAGGTTTACTAATAGATGCCAATGTTATGAGTACCCTACACACAAAGGTTATTGTTGCCGACCCACAAGCTTGACTGACATAGCAACAAGTAATGTATGCAAACGGGATTCAAAGTATTGTAGTTCAATTGTTACAAACATTTTTTTCTAAGCTGAAATGTCAACATTGACATTAAAGAGCTTATGTTGAAGATGAAGCAGGAAAGAATATAAGATAACATCCTCACCATTTGCACTCATATTACTGCTCTGTCTTCCTAGATTGCCCTTTGCTGTAGGGTCTTGACAGTATCGCAGCAGACTACTGTCTTTCCGCAGAGGACCGGTGGGCTTGCCGTTAGGAGACTTGGGTCCAGCACCATTCTAAAGGGATTGAAAATTGGGAAAAGATATCATCATCACAGAGGTCAAAACAAGGGCTCTACACTCAAATGGCCCATATTCCAATAGTGGGGATTAACTTAACCCCGGTCTAAGTCATTAACTTTTCAATAGACCTGGGCGAAATGACATTTGCTTAGTCTGGGGTGGGTAATTTACTATTGTAAAAATCACAGTGGAAGAAAAATTTCTCCTCAAACCTTAAACACATTACCATTCGCTCCCAATATAAATATTATCATGAAATAATTGTGACAGCACACTTTGATATTCCTACGTACGACTATTAACTTCAAATGACAACTTAAAAGATTCTAAAATCATATTGTCTTATTGTGGTGGCAGCAGTGGGATGTAAAGTAGTAACTGAAATATCTATAAGCAATTATCAGATTTTTGTACCATTTTGTTTATTTCTTTCTTGTTTTATGTTTCTATTATAACTTTGAATGTATGATTTTACATTGTTCACAGCCTTGCTGAAAAGCAGCTTCTATCTGATAGCAGGCTTTTTATCACAATTAAATAAATTAAATGAAATAAAATATAATACAATACTTACAGGAGGGAAGAAACCTTGTTGACTCTCATAGGTGAGGTTGTGTGCAGTAAGGCTCATTGGTTGTAGATAGTCCTCAGCATCCATCAAGAGATCTGGGTCTGCACCTAATTCTGTGTCCTGCATCAATGTCTTGTAGAAATCTGATGGGGTGGGGCTCGGCAGGGACATCACACCATCGTTCTGAACGAAGGAAAGAAAAGAAAGAATGTTAATATATAATTAATAATGATATCATAACACTCTCCGAATATCTAAAGTGATGCTGCACAACTAGAAAACCATACGATAAGGGAGGAAGGTTGGAATGGAAATTTGAGACTTTCAAAGGGGTATCGATACAGATGTTTGGTAACTTTGTTATAATTCTTTTGTTATTAGTGTTGCTGTGATTTATGTTGATGATTTACTTTCAAACTTTTCTTTGATTCATCTACATGCTGCTTATTATTCACGTACTATCTTGCAAAGCAAATTATGATGACAATATCAACAGCTACTAGGATGCAATTATGATTTCACATGAAAGTAAAAAGAATCGAGTGTAGAAAGTAAATTTTTATTTCTGCATTTATTTTAAAAAATGGGCATTCACAAATCGAATTGAAGCCCGTACAGCAAATACAAATTTTGAAGGTGCTCAATGTCAATGAAATAGGGTTAAGAATGTTAACCCTAGATGTGGATTATAGTTTGCCACATGGTGTGAAGAAGCAATTTGTGATCAGAATGACAAATATCACAGAGAATGCTCTAAATGTGATGCTAAAATAATGTAATACAACCTACCTGGATAACAAGGTATCTCTGAGGATCTTTGGTCATCCTCTCCAGTTCCTCTTGCAGCTGCTTGAATGTAGGTCTGCTGTCTTCATCAATCAACCAACCTGGGGATGAGCAATAGAATGGAGAATGGAGGGGGACGGAAGAATGTGAGAAAGGAAAAGTGAAGTAAGATAAGAAATCAGAAGGATGGAAGTGTAGACAGTGGTGAGTGCAAGACAAAATAAAGGAAGAGGATAGGGATGAAGATAAGGGCAATGGATAAGTATAAGGGGAAGAAACAGGGGGGGGGGGGGCAAGGGGAAAATTTAAGGAG
>BQKZ01002320.1:0-28019 GCA_036244855.1 Temnopleurus reevesii | reverse complement strand
TATTTACAATGTATTGCATAATTATTAAGTATAAATATATATTGATATGTGCCATTTGCAAATACATTTTAAATAAGTGGTAAACAAAGAAGAAAAGTACAAATTGATACAAGCCCATCACAGTAGACACACAGAACAAGAAGAAGAAAGTCAGACACAGACGAAGAAGGGTGAGAGAGGGTGCGTAAAAGGCAGGATGTGTTGGGTGGTTGCCATAGCAATGGGTGCACAGAATACAGGATGCGGTGGGTGGTGGTCAGAAGGATAGGAGTTGGGTTACAGCGGATGGACACACATGGAAAACAAACAAACAAACAAATAAAAATTAATTAAAATATTTGTAACAAAGATATGTCTATGAATTGAAATACAAAATCTGGTAGTGGATATATAAAACAAAACCGAAAATTGAAATGTTGCTCAGGAACACATTTCTATCTGATTTGCCGTCAACACCCCTGACATGATTAAAAATGATACTATGCTACTCTGGAATTTATAGATTTTCAATGACTAATTTTTTTCTAAACTCACTCCAGTTGCTACATAATTTCTGTAGATGCCTACTTTATCTACTTTTCTTCATTTTTTGGATGAATGCATAAAGATGTTGCACATGCTTTTTGCTGACTCTCCACTAAGGGTTCTCAACATGTCCATGTCATTCATTAAGTGGAATGTTCATGTCCCTGACCTAACAGATAAGAACTCTTAAAAGCGCAGTAGAATAAATTCAAATAGTTTCTGCGCCATATAAATGTTATGTTATGTTATGTAATAACGAATCGGACTTATCCTTGTACTCACCCTGGTTTGGGGGTACCAGTCTGTTCGGGTGGATGAAGGTAAAGACATGTTCCGTTCACATTCTTGTACGCCGCGGGGCACTCGTTCCGACACTCTTGGTTCACCACAACGTTCTTGCATGCGTAGCATCCACTTCGGGTTCCGTTGTAACACCCATCCTTGCATTCTGAGTGGCAAGCCTCGCATTTGGAGTTGGCGTTGGGGTACTTCATGAAGGGGCACGTCTTGCCACATTCGTACGGACGCAGCACTTTGGGGTACTCCGGTGGGCAGGTGCGAGCGCAGAAGAACTGTTGGATTTTAAATGAGAATATTTGTGAAACGTACATACTCGATACAAAGCAATAACTACTGGGAATGACCAAAGAGTTGATAATTTAAGATTCTTTATTCATTTCATGTTTTCTTTAATTAAAACAAATAATATATCAGTAACTCAATAAATGATACTGGTGTGTTTTCTGTCACTATAAACTCATCAAAGTCGTTTAAAAATTTCCATTGCACAATTCCCCAAAACTTTGTAGTCACCAACATCTTCAGATTCTAGTCTCAATTATTTTCAATGGACATGTGCAAATAGAAACTTGAAACATAATTTTCCCATTAGGATTGCAAAGACTTTTTTTCATTCATCCTTATTTGAAGTACATGTGTATGTCTTAACTTTGGTCCTTACCACAGTATCAACTTAAGTCCTAAGGCAGCATATTGATATAGTTTATGCATTTTAAATATTATCATCATTCCATTTTAAAAGAAGAAAAGAAATGAGAGCCTAGGATAAGCTTTACTCCAAGACATAGAACAGGAGCTCTTTCAAACTTAGGCAACTATTAGGACTAAAATTCTAAGGACTCGAGTATATCTTACATTTTCTGCATCAATGATGACCTTGTGATATTCACATTGGATGCAGTCATACTCTGTGCCATTATAACACTGTCTGCATTGATCATGGCATGGCTGGCAGATCTGTAAAAGAAAAACAAAATAATAAATTCGATCAGATGCAGTCATACTATGTGCCATTTGCCCCCTAAAAATTTCTTGGATGCCCAAGGCTAATCTACCCTCTGAAAATGTCTAAAACCCCTGTATGTCAGGGAAAATATTCTTTGAGATTCCCCTATTATGTTTGGAAATTTTGTTAGACTTTAGGTAGGCACGCTGTTAAAATTATACCTATTTCAGAATTTTGGAATAGGAATTATTAAAAAAATAACTGACATTACTGGTTTTTGGAAGGGAATACAATAACAAAGGGAACACTCACACATGACCAAAGTTATTTCAGAAAATTTGTCATAAGAGACACCAATTTCTATGATTTTTCAGGATTTCTTCCCTGACTTGCGAACCCCCGCCCTTGTTGCGACAAATCTGCAACATACATGCAGTATAGTCGACAGGCTGAGTGCGGGGGGCGGAGGATCTCCGCCAGATGCTAGGGCTTTCGGTCTGATACAGGTAACTCTGCCTAAGTTGAATCTGTTGGGACCACACAAATCTGTGTGACTTATGAGAATTTCGACTTAGAAGAGGCTAATAACACTGGTTTTCTATGATTTGTTACAGAAAATCACGTCGACTTAGGCAATTATTCGATTTAGACAAGTTCGACTTAGACAAGTTCGACTTAGGCAGAGTTGACTGTTTATGAGAAAGGGAGAAATGTACTCACATCATTTAGATCTGGATAGAACCCAGTTCGGCAGGTATCAACGCATTCATCGTCTTGCTGGTATATCTTACAAGACTTGCATCGTCGAGGGCCTGCACCATCACACCCATCACACATAGGATCACACTCCTGGCAAATCTACAATGATAATTACAACAATAGTGAAAATAATTTGGATATCATGATAATAATAGTAATAATAATAGTAATGACAATAGTAATGATAATAATAATAATAATAATAATAATAATAATAATAATAGTAATGATAATAACAATGATAATAGTAATAATAATACTATTAATAATAATAATGATAATAATAATAACTATAATGTAATAGAAACAATTATAATACATCCTATTTAAATAGAGCACATATCCACTCTGCAGAGTGCTCGAGGTGCTTTTACATTATTATTATCCTGGCTTTAGCCAAGCACACACCAGTGCACATGGCATTTTCTTCATTCATTGACAGCACATCAATGTCTGGGGGAACTTCCCCTTTAAGATCACATCATAGACTGTAACAGAAGCTCAATTAAGATGCACTTCTTCAGCGACTAAGTAGTAAAAGATAATTGACTACACAATATTTAGAATGCCTTAAATATAACAAATAATCTTTTTCACAAAGTTCCCATGTTCATCTCTAAATTTTAAATAAATCATATTTCACTCTGCCTTTAGAGACTGCCGGTGGCATTGAGATGAATAACAAAACACAAACGTATGGGATTTTTAGACCTACATTTCATTTTTGTGAATACTGGAGAGGAATATTTCTAAAGTACTAAGAATTTGAACATGACTTACGGCTGAACCGGCAAGAGGGTCTGACTTCTCGGAGTGAGAGATGCGATCATAGAAATACCCTTCACTACATGGTGTGTTGATAAGCATACACTCAATCTGAAAAGAAAATGAGGAATAGTTGGAAAATAATCATATAAATTGATGAAGAAAAAGACAATATAGATAATGACATTTATAACAACCATTATACATACTGCAAATATCAAGTCAAATACATTGGAATAGATCTACTGCATACATGTCAATCTTTTTTAATATATATTAGGGTAGAAAGCAAAATGTAAACAGCCAAACAACTATAACTTAATGTGTTCTCATAAATAATGGTAAGAAAAGCTTTCAAAGGTCTTTTCAAGCTAGCATTGCCTAGAACAACAGACTTCCTTGTCTTATCTTGACAAAGGTTTATGTTTAAATTTGCACAATCCGAAATGAACATCTTACATGCATATTCTATCGCCCATGATTCTATCTCCCCAATATCATCAATTTTTCCAAAATCTACAACTGGGTAGTGTTTCACCAAGTTAAGAAAGATTTAAAGAACAACTTTAAGAATGACTGGCATCCATTATTCTGCCCAATGATTCCTAATGTTATGCATATTCAGTACAAGAACTGATACCAGTCATTCCTAAGCCATTCTTAAAATCTTTTGAAACTTGGTGAAACACTGCCAAGAGCTGTGTTTTACCAATCATTCTTAAAGTTATGAACAAATTTAAGAAAGACTGGAATACCTTAATGAGTGTAACATGAATAAGATTTTCAGTCATTCAGCCCCAAAACTGACACCAGTCATGCTTAAAGTGGTTCTTAAAGTCTTTTGTAACTTGGTGAAACTCTATCATGGTCAAGTTTTATAACTTTACACAGATGTGACTAAGACTTTTACTAGTTTTGGGAAAATTGTATAACTGCTAACACTTTACGTTTGTATCTGACGCAAGCTTCGTATACGTACCACATTCCTGTTGTAGTCGAGCATGACCTGCGGACATTCCCAGCAACCATTTTCACTCACGTTGTTCTCGGGGCCATCGCAACTAAACATACAAAAAATATCAAAAGATCAATGTAATAGAAATATAAATGAAAAAAAACCCAGAAATATAGAGCAGTTGGAATCGTTGTAGTGTAGTGGTTCTGACCCACACTTCTCAACTTGAGGGTTGGCGGTATGAATCCCTTCCATGACAGCAAGAAATTTATATATTATCATTCTCAGATAAGCATTTCTTGATTTTCTTGTTAGCTCAATGATCTGTGACGAACCCATAGATGAGCACGTGCCTTTCATGTGCATGCCACTGTGATGTCATCTGGAACAAGTCGACTGATATAAAAATTGATTTTCGAAATGAAAAACAAGACCAGTTGAGGTGTTGACATTGGTTGACCTTTACTTGCGGTCGACTGTGACTGAGACAAATAAAATTGAAAACTCCGTATTGGTCCCAAGTTCTATAACAACCCACCTCTAAATTGTGGTAGTATGTATGTCATCAAGCAGTCAACTCCTTAAACTCTCAAACTGTCACAGTTTAGTTGGACAACTATGGCTTGTCACAGAGTTTGATAACATACCTCCCTATTCATCGATGTTGCAAAAACATGGCAATTTCCTTCATTTTCATTCCATAATTTTTTCTCAGTTTCTTACCCTGAAATACAGTTTGAATGGCAATCAGTACAGTTGTTTTGAGCGTTGGCAAACTTGAGCTCTGGGCACTCTGCTCTGCAGTAAGGGCCATCCTGGACATTGCGACACTTTCTCCTGCAGTTTGGACCGGTCGAGTCTTCTTGGCAATCACAGTGGTCGGGTTTCTATGGAGACAGAGGTCAAAGGTTACAGGTGACAGGTGTCAAAGGTATCTTTGTAGAAGTAGGAGTAGGTGTCGGACACTATAGTAGTACAAAAGAGGGTTAGCCAAATCGCCATCGTACATTAAGTATTCCTCCTGTTGAATTAGAACTTTTCATATATTTTGATTCTTTGTGATATTAGCAAATCAAATGTTCATTGGAGCATATGTTTTCAGTTTTAGCAAAGAAAATTGTTTGATTATGCAAGGAGTACCATTCTAAAAAAAAGTTGATCAGTTTGTAACAGACAATAATAATAATAATGATAGTATGGAAAATGAATGTAATTATCTTTTAATCTTTGAAAAATGTATTTATTTATTGGTAAATAAATTACACATAAAAACTGACCAGTAGTAGATTCTGAGAAGATCAGAGTACAATAAAAATACAATTCAAGTAATAACATAACAAAGTTATAGATTGGGAGCAGTAGGAGATGTAGAGGGTGAGGAAATATACACTTTTACATTATTGATTGACTTAGTAACTACAAAGAAATGGTATGGAATATATGATTCAGAAGGTAAAGATATGACAAGCTTTTTAAAGCAAAATCATATGGATTATCAATAATGCTATTGTGATTTCTTTCCCTTTTTGAACCCCGGAAAAACCCTAAATATAAAATGTTCAAATGGGGCTTTCAAAGGATTGATCTATGGAGGACTACCAAACGTCTTAGTTTGGTTTGACCACATCAGTAGGTCTAAGGTCATACTCACTGGTCCTGAACACCCTGCCAAGCATTCTGCATCACAAAATTCACATACTGTAGCCTCATTTTCGCTTCCTTCGGTCTGCACGAACATGTAACGACTGCAAAATGAAAATATAGTTACAAAAAAATAATAATAATGTCAATAATAATAATATAAGTAATAATTGAATTGACTCTATTATCAAAATGATATATTCCCTTTGTTTTAAGAGGAAAACAATCCAAAATTAGGGCTAAAATGAGAGCAATGTCTCGGCACATGCTCCATCGACTTCCACATACCAATAATGATGATGCATGTACATGTAGTAATGAAATTAAACAAAAATAGTAACAAATGGTTAATTGGTGAAATTTTTTTGGTCCCCTGATAACAAACAATTGCATTTCAATAGACAGGAAGAATATCGCTTGCATTGATTGTTACTTGTTCACACAAGCTACTACCATTGAGATATAGTTCTCTATTGACAGGTAAATACATAGTATGTTTTCGGGCAAACAGGAATAGATTTGACTGCATTACAAAACTATTCTTTAAGAATTAATTTAGCTCACCCATCTTGCAAATCACATGATGCAATGCAGGTGGTTCCGATGATAGCGTTCGCACACTTAGCACACTGCTGAGGCCCGGGCCCCCAGCAGCCTATATCTGAACACTGGTCATCACAAGTCTTTTCCTCCAGACCTACACAATCATTTACTAAGGGGCGGAAAAATACGGAAGCATAAATAGTACATGTACAAAAATAATACTTGTGTTACAACTTTAGAATATATACTGGAGCAAAGTTCTGGTTGTTACTATAATTTTCCTTAATAATTTTGATAAACTTGAATTTACAATCAATTTCTGTTCAAGGATATATAAAATGTCCCAAAACCTATCAAAAATAAAAGCATAGCTATATTTCTTTCAAATTACTATCAGGCAAATTTTGAGTAAACCATTTGAGTGAAATTGACTCTTACATTTCAACAACTAACACAAATCTATAGCTTAGTTAAAGGTCTGATTTACTCGAATTAAAAAAAAATCAATTGTTTGTTTGGTTTATTACACAAAATGTGTTTGATTTATGATTCGAGGTATGAAAATGAAAATACTGGTTAACTATGGAAAAGCCTTATGCCATTATTATACAAATATCATTATGACAAATTTAACTATTATTGCTTGAATGCATTATAGATTAGCCTATTTCAGAGAGAAGAATTAAAATTTAAACACCAATTTTCTCTTAAATATTCTTTTATATCTGACAGAGGACAAAAATAAATTTCTTCTTTTATTAACTTTATTGTTATTTTAACTGATCACACATGAGACTAAAGAAAATCTAAAATATTTCATAATTTCAAACAATTTTTTTAAATGATGAATGAACATTTAAATGTGTTTTCTATAAATCACTATATTTATCTATGGTCTACACAATTCAATTCATTGCTTTTCTTCTTTACAAGCAGACAATCACAGACATGCAGACATTACATTTACAGAGCAACTACACAAATGTAAGCTATCACAAAATATGATTCATAATTCTTTAAATTTTCAAATTAGAAATTATAAAACCAGAAACATTCAATGACATTTAAAATCTATCAATCTTTTATTGCATGAATAGCTGCAAAATCTCAAATTTTTTTAGAGCAGAAAGTAAATTTTGTGACAATGTATGTTTAATGCAAATATGAGTGGGACTGTGCGATTCATACATGTAGTTTGTCATTCATAAAAATATAAGTTCATGAATATGTCATGGAATGTTCTGGTTTTACAGTTTGTAACACTGAAGAAAAGTCACTTGACCATTGAAAATCAGATTTATTGCTTTTATCATCATCTAATGAATAAATATAAAAGATTATTATCTATATGAGAGTTTTAAGCCGTACAATATTAAGCCATATTGTACGGCTTCAATTTTACGCTTGCGCAAAGCAGTGACCAGCCTTCTGGTATATGTAAAGATAATAATAATTATATTGGATGGCTTCATTTTCATGAAATACCGGGAATATTGCACTCGTTAGGGCAAATATTGCACTCATCTTCGATTCGTGCAATATTGCCCTAACTCGTGCAATATTCCCTGGTATTCCATTTATTGCCATCCAATATTATATAAATATATAACAAATAAATATATTATGATAAATTGAATATTTGAAGGAAAGGATGGTCTTTAAAAATACAGACGTGCAGAAAGCATAATTAAATGAGAGAAAATCTGTAAAAATTGAGAAACATTGATACATGCATCCTATAGGCCTGACTCTAAGAGGAAAAATAGCTCCCGACACTCGTTTTGGTAACTATACTTTTGTTAAAGTACAGTCAAATAGCAAATATTTTGTTCTGAGAAGGAATATAAGCAACTAAAGTGACTTTTCTTCAAATGTTTTTGTATATATACATGAAATTACAAGCATTCCACACTTACATCATTAGAATACACTTGAATATTGATTCCTTTTTAAACCCCAAAGAAAAGTTGCAAAATTGTCCAATCACCTGTCTCATACAGAGCATAATTTTGTGTAGAGTTGTACACTATACATTTTTGTATACCTTATACAGTTTTTTTTAATATAAATAAATTTAGTTCTATGGCAAAAGTTTTTCCTCCAAATACCGAGATTTATATGCAATTTTCAATAAATTAATACAGAGCATACAAGCTCAAACACTTAGTAAAACAATCTCAATGAATTGTAATCTTATGGTGGTTTACAGTTAAGCAACTTTTCTTTACACACAATTTGAATATCTAAATGTAATAATCATATTATATAAAATAGAGCAGATATTTTGTTGGAAACTGATTTTACAGTTCTTGAAAGTAGAAAATGGCAGTACACACAAAAATTGATGAGCTTGTGCAACATCTTCATTTAGAAACTATTCAAATGAAGTGAGCTCTTATTTACTGTTCATGAACTGTTTAAATATTCTACAAAATATCTGCTCTTTATATCTCCATGGGTGAATAAAACAGTGCCATATATCACACTGCAAATCATAAGAAATAGTAAAAAGTGAAACAAACAGTTATATGCATATAATTATCATGTGAGATAAAAAAAAATAGATCATATCACCCATGGAGAGTGCAATAAATGTGCATTGATTGTGCAACTTAACACATGGTTAATGATAATGTGTTCTATATGTCCACAAATCACTTCAGATCGCAAACTACAGTCACCAATTCAAGTAAATAAATCATTATATCATTCATTGGTATATTCTTGGTTTATTTTTCAATTTAAATGAAAAATTGTCAGCATTTAAAAGTCTCCTAGACTTTAAAGGTATCACAATGCTTTATGAGGGTTGCAACAAAATGAAGAGCTACATCGTAGCAGCCAATGTTTTCAGTTAAGTATTTCAGTAATAGAAGGAAATTCTTGAATATTTGAAGAATTATTGACTAGAGTCCAATATGAGAGGTGATTTCATGTGAACACATATCATTCACTTCACCCACTACATTCACATACATACGAATATCACCAAAAGTCATATCACACACCATAAATACATATGGCCGACAAGAGTAAATATAAGTGCTGTGAGTTTGAAAGAAAAAGAAACTTTTGTCAAAGTTGTGCGTCGGAGTAGTAGCCCATCACCAGCCAACAACATGAAGAATTAAAATTAAGAAAATGAAAGTAATGACAAAAATCATAAAAAAACAAAATTAGATGAAATCATAAGAGAATGAGATGAGAAGGCAGTGATGAGAAACTTGTTGAGAATGGCAAGAAGGAATGGCAACGAAAAGATGGCTGAAAATAAAATGAAACCAAAGATGAAAAATCAAAAGTGATCAGATAAATACGAGTGCTGAAACGATAAAACAACATATTAACTGATAACTTAATTTGTGAAGATATTGAAATCTTTCCAAATCAAAGTTAACAACAAAAAAATGTTATATGCTGCGGCAAACTTTGAGCATGGATACCACAATGTTCTCTTTCTATATATACATATGATGTATTTCTCATTCTAGATGACCTTTTAGGTTAATGACTCATAATAAGCTTGAGTTGAATCAAAAGTTCACACTTTCCTTCTATGATTATCTCAGATATTTCCAAACAAAATTGTGAAGATTCTAAATGAACAAAATACTACTTTAAAAAGCAAAATTACTTCAACGGGCCTTGAAAGAACTTAATTGGCCATCCAAATGAAAGTTTGCAGCAACATATCTACGAAACAAACTTTAAAAAAATATGTAACCATATGAAGAAAAGATATTCCGTCGTCCTCTGAACAAGTGAAATTAGAGGATCAATCAGAATAGGATAAACTCAGTAGGAAGAGAAGCAAGAAGAAAGTTTATAAAAAAAACCAAGAAAGAAGTACTTATTCAATAAGATAGCAGTTCTTTTTTGAAGAGTACATCAAATTACTCAAGAAAATTAGAATAAAAGCCTTTTTTGAAGAGTACATTGAATTTCTTTTAGAAAATTTGAATAAAAGCATTGTTTTGAAGAGTACATTGAATTACTTTAGAAAACTTGCATAAGGGCCTTCAACAGATATCTAATACAAGAAAAAATCAACAAATAATTGTAGATATATATTTACTGCCTCATGGTGTGACATTTTCATAAATATATGCCCACATTAAACTTCTTCCAGTAATTCAAGTGATTCTATTATTTTCTTTGTTTCTGATACGCTAATTTATTTCTTCTTGATTTTCTATGCATAATGGTTGAATAGATAATTATGTATGCTATAAGGGACTTTTTCACACATGTTATACATGTAGCACTCGCATGTGTTACTTCATCAAGTGAATTTGCATAATATGAATGATTCTTCAGGCACAATGATGAATTTCATAACCATGATATAATTTGATCGGGAAGGTACATGTATGTGAATCAATAAACCATTTTGGGAAGGGAGTATTATGCATTAATGATCATCTCACTGATGTCTTGATTTTTCTGGACATATAGCTCTCTGTTATTTTCCTTTCAAAATGATGTTAACAATCTTTTTTGGTAATATAACTCATTTTGATTCGTAATAGAAATTGAAGATGGGTCAAAATGACAATGAAAATCTGTCAATATATTGGTTTAGTTATGTTGTTTTCTTTCCATTTTAAGCTCAAAGTAGTAGATTCCGTTTAGCTGGCAATGAACAGTTAAAATATATCTTTTTTTACTTCAATCTTGAATGCTCTCGTCTCCATGGAAGGCTGTCGAATATCTTCCTGTAACCGGAAAACTGAAAGAGCATTTGCAGAGTTGGTCTAGGAAATACAATGCCAGTATTAAGGGAAAAACTGCAGACCACATCCAAAGAAACAAAAATCGCAGCAACGCTGAGATGAAAATGATCAAAGTTTTAGAGATAAGTAGCCTTCACAAAGCCCGGGTAAGGGAGAACACCAGCCAGAATGCATTGCTCCAAGATCGCGTTATGCTTGCAAGTCCCATAGGTTAATCGCACCAGGATGATGGGTCATGGAGAGTGGGCATGATGGGATGCAGAGAGGGACTTAGAGCTAGTGGTTTAATATTGGAATAAGGGATGTCAGTTTGGGGGGTGCAGGTTGGGGGTATGGGTATTTGTGAGGGTGGGTGGGGGAGTGAGGGTATAGGTATAAGTTGGTGGTTTCATTGAAAAAAATGTTCGACTTTTCCAATGGCTCCTTCCAACTGAAGCATTCTTTTAACAATTGTGATTTGTATCTCTGAACAATTATGGTTAGAATCTTTAATGTTTGGATTTAAAATCAATACAATTGAAGATTGTATTTTCAATTGAATTATGTTTTGGTGCATTAGATTATCAAAATGGATTCAGTTGGAAGGGCAAGCAGGGGTTTGGGTATAGGTCAGGGCTTTGGGGTCAGGATGAAGTGCAATGGTGGGTTGTTTGGTTATGGCATAGGGGTGTTGGGACAAAATAGGCTATTGATTAGGGTATAGGGTTTGGGCATATGTTGAAGTTTGAGATTGGTATAAGTGGGGTAAGGGATATCTATGGGAATGTGCTGATACCAACTAGGCATTCCATCTTTATTAATCATAAAAACTGAAGCAATTAAAACAATTTGTGTGGAGGACAAGGGGAAAGAATTGGTTTATGATCTCTCAATATGATAATCAAGGTTTGTAATAAGATGGGTATATCATAATATTATTAATTAAGGTGTATTAGAAATTAGGGAGGGTGCTCGAATTTAGGCAATTGATACAGAGGTTTAGACAAACAGACTAGACATTCTTGGGCAGGAAAGGACATTGCTCTACAAAACCATTTTTATTCTATCATAGTATAATTGGGTTAAACCATTATTGAATGCCTGCAATCAGAAAACTTATCTTCTGCCTATAAGGAATCAGGCAGAAATAGGGTTTACCAAAATCTACAGATGTTTCCTAAATATTTCATCAATTGGTAACGTAAAAATATAACAAATAATTTCTCTATTTCACTTTCTACATCAAGAGAAATATTCTTTTCAATTCAATTTGTTGTTCATTCTGTTTTCTCGTTTTTAATAGACAAAAACAATAGACTATTTACATATTTTCTTCATATCCAAATTGATAATAATTTCAGGCTAAAGAGCAAACAAAAATATTATCTATTTGATATAAATTTAGTGGGAAGGAGAAGGGATTCCTAAAATGACACAGGGAATATAGTGTAAATCAATTAAAAAAGGGGTGGGGCATGGAAGGGAGAAGGTTCTACTAACTTAAACCAACCCATACTACTAAGTTTTCCCTATTGACTTGTATCAAACCCCATGTTAGACGTTAGTATTCTTCTCTATATTTCATTCCGCATCTAAGTTAATCTCTAATGTTGTTAATGAACGTGAAATAGGGAGTATACATATTAGCACAGTTATCAATGAGCAACATATATTCTTCGCGTTTTGGTTCATACTGGAACATGCATTACATAACAGGTTACAATTATCATTCATGAGTTAAACATCATCTACTTTTTTGACAAAATGTGTTTTTATTTTCAGGGAGGTTGGGAGATAATTGTGTAATTGTGTTGTTGTTATGGCAATTTTTGTGAACTGACAATGCTGGTGATCTAATAATAGTGATATTATATCCTAACCTTACCATTCTAATGTAATTTTTGATCTATATAAAATCTATACAAACATCTTATTTTCTAGAAAATGTTCAAGTGATTTGTTCACCTCGTGGTATATACAGGTGTAGCTGACCTGTATACAAATGATTTCTAAAATACCTAAAGATAATTTCTTAGAATAATTTTTCCTTTTGATCAATGAAAGTCAATAAATTGATTAAATACATTTAAAAAATCATTTCCAACATCTGTTTTTCTTTCTTTTAAGAAGGCCAAACAAACTTAGATTCTTATTTTTTTCTGAAGAATGAGGAGTAAGAAGAGAAGTCATGTAGAATTTCAGAAAGATTAAAAACAAAACAAATAAAATTCAAATAAATGATAAAACTTAACAATAACACATTAAATGTGCTGAACTAGAATAGAACACTAAACTTAAAATGTGTAGAACTTCAATGCCACTTGAGTGCATTAACAATATATATGTTGTGCAATTAAGCTGTCTAAAAAAAAACGCAAATGGGATGTGTTCGTGTGTGTGGTCAGAAGAATTTGTTTCCTTCACTCTCATTTATGAGCATTAGCATTTATTATTTGCTAAAATATCCCAACACAATCTTTGCTTTTAGGGCATTGCTTTTAGGGCAAGGTTTGCCCTAAAGCAAAGATTATGTTGGGCTATTTTAGCAAATAATAAATGCTAATGTTTTATTTTCATGTTTACTGTTTTATCATATCATGATCATATCATGATTTGATGAAAGAATTTTTTCTTTGATTTAATTCTATAGTATATATAAAAAAAAATATATAATTGCCAGGTAGACAGGGGCAGAATCAATGCCCTAAAAGCAAAGATTGTGTTGGGATATTTGAGCAAATAATAAATGTTAATGTTTTATTTTCATGTTTACTGTTTAATCATATCATGATTTAATGAAAGAATTTTTTCTTTGATTTAATTCTATAGTATATAAAAAAATAATTGCCAGGTAGACAGGGGCAGAATTAATATTTTCATTCATTAATCAATTTATCACATTATAACATCAAATGGTACAATAGAATAAAGGGATGTCTTCATCCTATCAAAAATGTCTAAAATGTTGTCATGGTCTTGTTAAAAATCAATGGAAAGTTTATTCTTAAATATAATATAATAATTCTCTTTTTAGTTCATCCTTATGTTTCAACTTCACTTACAATAAACAACTTTATCAAACTACTTTATGTGAAAACAGCTAAACATTCAATTTTTTGTTTTATTCATCAAGCCTTTCATTAAGTTTTGAACCACAGCTAACCTATGATTGCATTAAACCTTCCATATCTTCTGACCAGTGTGTGCATGGAGTGTGCAAGTATTTGGCAAACTGTGATTGGTTAAAAAGTTTGTGAGGTGAGTTAATTCATTGTGAGGGGTGCAAACATGCTTTATAAATTGGCAAACTGTGATTGGTCCAAATCTTTATTGGGTGAGTTCATTAGTGGTGAGATTGAAACATGTTTAATGAATTTGGCAATCTCTGATTGGTTAAAAGGTTTATTAGGTGAGTTCATTATTTGTGGGGGTGCAAACATGCTTCATAAATTTAGCAGTCATGATAGGCCAATAAGTTTATTAGGTGAGTTCATTAGCTGTAATGGATGCAGCATGCTTGTGAGGGAGCAGCATGCAAGTGAAATAAAAAGCTTGTGCAAAATATCTCAAACAGGAATAATCGGCTAAAGGGAAATATCTTTGATCATTTAAGAATACATTAAAGAATTAGATATCAGAGAAATAGCAAAGAAAGAATATAGTGTAGTATTTCTTTCATGACCAAAAATATATTAATATACTCATGCAAAGAGTGCTACATTAACACGCAGTGTGAGAACATGCACAAGATTCATGCAATATGAGATTACAGACATGCAAGTAAATAATGTGCACTAAGAAAATGAGCTAATAGTTCGGTGAATGATATGTTCAGGAAATAATGATCAGAAACATTTGCAAGCATGCTATTGTTAATATCAACTAAGATAGAATGGTGATATTTTGAAAGCATTTAAAAGAATAAATTATGCAATAATTCATGAAATGAACATGCCAAATCACCAAGAAATCTATGCAGTCACTTATCATGACATGGGTATTCATTTGTAATCATTTCAAATGTGTTTTGTCATGCAATCTGCACGAAATTATCTCGTACTTTAACAATTGTGATGTGAAAACGTTGGGCATTTCATGATAGAGCAAGTATTATCTTCATGCGTTACCAATCATGCACATGCTTGGTTACGTTAATATGTTAAAACAACATGCAACATGATAGCATTCACACAGCAACATGCAATGATTAGTAATCTAGAACATCTCCCACATTTACATTGCAAAAACCCAAATCCCACAACAATTATCTATCCCATTTTTTTTCAATTAAATACCGAACAGACATGATTTAACAGCACACAGGGTATATATATGTAGATATATATCCATCGACACTCGGAGGTTTGTTTAGATAAATTGAGGGGAATGGTTTGGGCGTATTTCAAGGATCTGATTTAAGGGGGCAGGAAAGCATTGGGAATACTCACTACACATGGCCTTATCTTTGTTGTTAAGAAAAGACACGGAATAATCAGGGTCTATGATGGGCATAAGCGTCTCCTCCTGGACGTAGCAGAGTTCGGGGTTACCCTGCATGTACGCTCCACCGAGCTTGAGTTCTTTGAGAGACAACAGGCTCAACGCCTCGAGGTGCGGGTTATCAAGAATCGCCAGCGACGCGAATGGCGGCGTTCTAGAGCATCAACAAATAGAAAGAGCGTTAGACAGCACATATCATATAATCAAAACTTCAACCAATCTGCTTTTAAGAGATAAATCTGTTCATGATAAAGTTTTTAAAACGTACAAAAAATGTATTAATTCCTTTTTTGATTAGACACAGACTTGGTGCGTACGAGGGCTACAAGTGCATAGTATATGTGTATATGCATCAGCGACGTAGCAACAGATCTCGCAAACTGGTCCAACTTGGACGATTGCCTCTGCCACGACGTCCAGCTAACATGACTGCATCACCTAAATGCTGCTCCTGGAAATAAAAAGATTCCGTTATCGAGAGTTAGTAATGTAAGAGGCTAGGCATGCTGGGTGAACATGCAAGAGTCATGCATCCATGATTTCTGTGTTTTTGGTACGAGGGGTGCATATATAGAGGGTTACGAGGATGATGGAGGCCTGGGAGGCTCATACTTACGACATTCCTCATCACTAGGACTCCCAAGGATAGTGATGCTTTGGAGCGATGAACCCCTGAGAGGTATAAACATATCTCTCTTTAAGTAACAGAGCTTGGGGTTATTGTAGAAAGTGATGTCGCCGTTCGAGACTTCCTTCAGGCTCGTTAATCCAAGGAAATCCACGTTCATTGAAGCGATGTATATAGAATCAGACTTGGTACCTCCAACCCTGTAGGTAGTTTTGTTATCAAGTATATGGACGAGACATCAATGCAGGCCACAAATTTCCAGATTTTTGGGGGCGGGCCATTTTTCAACAGGGCACATTTTATAATCAGTTAAAATGGGAAGGAAAAAAGGCCCCAAAAATCATCAAGGCCAGTAAGGATGGAATTGGGGCCAAAGGCTTCGTTCACCTTCAATTAATTCATGTCCTGCAGTTGAAATGGATCTATAGCCAGCAGCTGATTGTATTTTAAACCATTAGTAAGCCACCACCATTCCTAATCAACTAGCTAACAACTCATATGAAAATGTTTTAGTTGTACAACCAGAACTTAATTTCAGGCTTCGAAAGAAGAGTTTGCGTTTTCAGATGTAAAGAACTTATTCATCATTTTCAGGGGTTCTCACAATTTGACGAGAATAAGATTCCCTAATTCTTCCTACTTAATATATTGACATTGTATACCTGTCCCGCTAATTTTCTTGTTTCAACCTAATTTGAAGCGCCCTCAATTACCATTTAGTTCCCACTTCTTGAGAGCGCCAGTAGGCTTGTGCATCAGCCTATGATGTTCTACTACATGATCTAATACATGAGACTCTCTTCGTACAATCCAACTGTGGCGAAATTCTGCTCCTCATGGAGAGGACAACCGTGAAGTGTTGACCATCGACCAATAGTTAATACTTTTATTAGGTTTAACTCAATATTGGAGTAATATAAGTTATTTCATCATTAATTGATTATACAACTGCAAATAAAAAGAATTGGGGAAAGTGGCAGGTCATGATTTTGAATGAATTAATTGAATATTATGTAAATGTATGAAACATATTTTCTTTGTTACTATATGGGAGTATCAATTGACTTTCATTGCTGAGGTTATGATTCATGATATGTTAAAAACAAGTGAGTTAATACACAATTTAGTTCTTCAGTTAGAAGCAAAAAGGACCGTATTTTGAATTTTTGATGATCAAAGACTCTTTCAAATTCATTTGCTGTGGAATAATGTTGCAGAGTATATTTTTTTTTCACAATGAGTCGTTAAAATCTTTCACTTTTTCATCAATTCTGTTGTTTCATGAAAAATTAACCCGAAATTCTACTTCAGAGTTGTAAAGTCCCTTTCCTTTAAGTCACAGGAAAGTCTGATGAATTCAGTTAAAATGGAATGAAATTAAAAAAAAAATGTAGATGCAGAAGACAAGATGGGAATCAATCGAAACATGTGATACACAGAGGCTAGTCACAATTAGATCATGTCTCAACAAAGACATTGACATGGTGATGAAAAGAATCAACAGTCTTTAATAATATGAGAAATCATAAAATAAAATGTCAACATGGAGAAAAACTTAAAATCCATGGTGATGAAGAATATTCAAAATATTGTTGATATTCTGAGAGAAAGTATACTTCGGTGTTGATAGCCAATTTAATCAATTAATATTAGCGTATGAATCACACATTTTTAAATATTAATATTTAAACACTGGGGCGATTCAAACCAAAATTTTCTTTTTTCTTTTACGGAGTTCAATGTTAAAGTTTCTTTCTATCTCAAAATCAATGGACATACAACTAACATTGAGATAGGTGATGAAACTGAATTCTATTTATTGAAAAGGGCATACTTGCCCTAAAATTGAAATGTATTTATTAATAAATCTCCTTTTTAGGAGAGATAGGGACTTCAATCTAGAGGTGATGCTTACCCGTATAAGTCTCGTCCATCTATTCTCTCCAGATTGCTGAATATAGAGAGGTTTTTGAATTGTGCATCGAGACCCTGAATGGACAGGTAGCCAGTAATCTGTTTCACTGTCCTGAAAATCTCTAGGGCACTAGGATCAACGGGAACAGTTGCTTCGAATGGATCCCTGACAAACAAACAAAAAAACATCAAGAATAATAATAATAATACACAACATCAAAATAGCGCTTAACACGACATGTTTCTAAGCACTCTGTGCATTACTACCCAGCTATAGCAAGGCTACAATTTGGCGCTCATTGCATTTAAGAAATTTCTTTCTACTGGTACCCATTCAACTCACCTGGGTTGAGAGCAGCACAGGGTGGATGAATTTCTTGCTGATGGCAATTAATGTCATGGGTAGGATTCGAACATATGGCCCTCGGGTTGAAGGGGGAAAGCAGGTATATAGACAGTACCTCTTGAAAGGGGTTGAGTTCTTGAGAAGCCCCTTTGCATCCAATGCAACATCAGAAATAACTCATTTGGTTCAAATTAACTTTGAGGGTTTTTTCCTAGCCTCAAAAGAGTGAGGGGTCATTCAAACCCATAGACCCCCTGCCTATGCCCTTGTTGTACCTTACAAAATGAAATGCCAACCCTTTCGAATATGCAAGAAGTATTTTTAAGATATAGGTGTTTTATGTAAATTCATGGTTTTCACCACAGGTGAAGGGGTGAAAGTATAGTTATCATTGCCATATTTTCTCTCTCAAAAATATATTTATATATTTTGTTCAGCTGTTGCATTATTCACTTTTAAACTTTGACCCCGTGAATATTCCGGAATGGTTGGCATCTCTGTATAAGGACTCTTACCCAGAGAAGGTGTGGGATGTGATGACGAGGTTTCCGTTTATCTGGGTGCAGTTATCAAACTGTTTACTCTGGATGTGCTTTGAGTTTAGGGCCTTTCCATCTAATACACCTTCACATGCTGCAAAGAAAAGGAGAGAGCAAGAATATACATACATGAACAACATAGGGTGGGTTAGACAAAGAAAGAGGGTAGAAAAAAAGGGAGAGAAAAGGAGAAGAGGAAGAATGACAACAAATCTAATGGCAAATAAATGGCAGATATCCTTTTACTACTGGAAGCATATGTAATACAGTCAAACCTGTCTACAGTGGCAACGGTCAATAGCGACCACCTGTCTATAGTGGCCACTTACATTGATTCCCCCCAGGTGAAAATGCATGTTATAGAACCTATCTATAGAGGCCACCTGTCTACACTGGCCACTTTTTCTGTTTCCCTTGGGGTGGCCACTGTAGACAGGTTTGACCGCTACAAAAGTTAAACAAAGACAAGGTTGACTCTTGTGATATGCTGTGGATTCCATGACATGGTGTATTTATTAGTCGCTAGCTTCAGTTAATCCTTTGTATGGTATCTTTACATGCAAATTTGGTATTGATCATAACCAATAAGTGTTTTTCAGTATAAGATGACTTTACTATAGCGTACAGAAGCTTACAAGGTCCACTGATGGTGGCCACTGGTTGGCGCCCTTACGAACGATCTACATATTAGATTGTACTCACTGCTTGGGCAAATTCCCTCACAATCGATGCACTGATTGCCTTCCTCCTTCTTCCCTGGTCCACATACCTTCACGCAGTTATCACCATCAATCAGCACGTTTGCTGAAACAATAATTACAAAAAAAATTAATTATGAATATAACCAATGAGTGTGTTTTGCAGGCCTCCCAACCCTTATTATGGAAAAACAGGAATGATTGCTGAAAAAATTGGAAAAGAAACCATGTTTCTTATAGGACTGTGTAGTAAAATTTTCAATAAAAATGGGAAAACACTGTTTTGAAATGACTTTGAAACCCTCTAGAAATTGTTGAAAATTTATATTCTTTCCTTAAAATTTCTAATGGTTAGGAGGTCTGTGTTTTGTATAAATCAGGGATGCTCGTTGAAATTGATCTGAGGACCTGAAAATCAAGAACGCACAAGTTTAAACACAACAATGCTAAATATGGCCTGAAATTGACTTGTCAGGGCCCTAATTCATGCTTTCGTCTGAAAACTTCCTGATGAATACATACTTGTGACAGAAAAATTTTGTTGTGGTAATCAGTAGTATAACTCTGATCTAAATCACTTTATCAACTTCTCTTTGCAGTCCATCAAAACTTGAACAACATTCACCCTAAAATCAAGGTAGGAAATAGCTAAAAATTCAAGAATATGGACAAGTGGATGATGCTTCAGCTCACAGAAATCAGATTGTTCCAAGTTCTGTGAGCTGAAGCTATGGCAACCAGAAATGAATTGGTCCCTGAGCAGTCCCACAATGCTACAAGTGAACTGCAGCATCCAGTTACTTCATGCGTTTTGGCGATACCAAGAATTAGCACCTGATTTGCAACTGATTACAAGTTTCTAGCAACACCCCTTATAAGTATTATAAATTCTAATTTTCTAATAACCACCTGGGCAATCCTTGAGACATCTGGATCCGTATGAATAGCGGAAGTTGGGATTCTCAATGTTAGAGTAGGTATTCCTGTCTTATATCTCCCGACGGGGACACGCCTCCACACATGTGTTGTCCAATGAGAACTGGCGGCAAGCCTGGACAAATAAAATAAAAAAAGACATGTAAAGTTCAATACTGAATAGGCTGAAATTTTGGATGGGGTTTTATTTTCACAAATTTTTGGGACCATCAATTCGCTCAATTTAGTTATCATGTTGCTCATAGACCTTTGTATAATTCCCACTCGAAACATGAAAATAACAACCCATTAATTTGAATATTTATTAAAGTCGTTAACATTAATGCATGCCATGATATTGTCTTTTACAGTTACATTCTGTTGTAAGTGCATCTCAAAAGAAAATAGAACTTATGGGTGTCCCTTCGAAAAAGGCCATTTTGCAAAACATCACTAATTCTTTCTATGTAATTGCAAAGGGTTGAGTGGGATTGTTTAATTTGTCCAATTCACTTTTCTTTCCCTTCATCACGTAATTCTATGAAAAAATAACTGTATAAACATAATCATAATTGAAGACTGAGTGATATAGGGGCTAATTAGGAGTTATGGAGTTTATTACGCTAAATGTACATCATCACACTTAAATAAGAATTGCTGTCAACTTTGCAATAAACACCCTTTTAACAAATTTATCACACATCTTTACATTGTATTTGGGAGAAATGTTAGCCAACAAAACTTATTCTAGTATTTCCTTTTGCAAAGTAGTCTCACAGAAATTATGAGGAGCCTAAGGTTTGCTCCAAATAACATCTTAAATGTAGATCAGCGGTTCAAACTTACAAGACAGCCAGCGTTTGATGAATTTTTGCAACCACCAGCACAGCTCCTATGGCAGCAATCTGCTTGCGTAGGACCTCTACATCTGTAATCGCATGTTGTACTACAATCCTTCAGGGTTACTAAAATATAAGACAGGAAAATGATAAATATTATATCAAAAAGATTGTAGTTCACTTCCTATAATTTTCAAAAATCGGAGGTCAAATTCATTTCATAAAATAATCTGTAAAAAAGGCATTATATTCTTGTAGCAATCAGACTGTGTGAGGCTTTGCACTAGTACAGGGAATAAATTTTCAGGTATCGTATCGCAATTTGCTATGCATTTTAGCATAATTGCTATACAAAAGATGTTTTTGTAGCAACTTTTCTACATAGAACTGTACACAAAAGTGTTGAAAGAGTTTCCTCAATGTAAAAAAATCCTAAGAAAAAGTGAATATATTCCCTGTAGTACTCACACATTGAATTTTATTCCACCAGTATTACTGTAGTAAAAATCAACATGATTTGTGAACCTCAGAAATATGCGTAAACAAAATGATTGAATCCTCGTATACTTCATCTTTTCCACTATTTTCAATTGTTATTGAAAAGGGGGATCCTGTATTTGTGATTTCACAATTCACCAAAAACAGTTTTTATAATTTCATTATTATATTTTAATTCATAACATTCTATTAGCAGTTCTCACTGCATATCGTGTTTCTTGCATAAAAGATGCACTCACACAATAACAATGATTGATTGATTGAATGAATGATTGAATGATTGAATTATTAAATGATTGATTGCCAATTGAATGATTGATTGATTGAATGATTGCATTATTGATTGAATGGATAATTGATTGAATGTTTGATTGAATGACTGAATGATAGAATGATTGAATGATTAAATGATTGATTGTTGATTGAAGGATTGATTGATTGAATGATTGAATGGATTATTGATTGAATGATTGATTGAATGACTGAATGATAGAATGATTGAATGATTGAATGATTGATTGAATGACTGAATGATTGAATGGTTGAATGAATAAATGATTGATTGCTGATTGAAGGATTGATTGATTGATTGATAGAATGATTGAATGGATTATTGATTGAATGATTGGTTGAATGATTGATTGAATGATTGATTGAATGACTGAATGATTGAATGAAAAAATGATTGATTGCTGATTGAAGGATTGATTGATTGATAGAATGATAGAATGATTGAATGGATTATTGATTGAATGATTGATTGAATGATTAAATGATTGAATGATTGATTGAATGGATTTATTGCTAATTGATGGATTGATGGATTAATTGATTGATTGGACAAGTGACTTCATTCATACTCACGTATTTGACAGTGTTCTTCCAAAGGTCCCCAGCAGTGGCCATTACAAGATTCATGGCATTGGTGCTCTGCAGATTAAAAAAAACAAAATGAATTAAAATAGTATAAACAAACCCAATTCTCTTCTTGATGGTTATTCAACATAATCTATTTCCGAAAAATTAAGTCGAACATCAATTCAATGGTCTTTTGTAATCCTATTCATATCGGAACCGGCTTGTTACTGTTGTGTCCGCACAGTTCAATACACAGCGTATGGCTCTATAGTCCATGACCGACTTTATTTTGCGGAAATAGTTTATACCGGGTATATTTATTCTTATTCAATATGCCAATGTATCATAATGTAGAGTCACGATACTTTAGTTGCAAAACAAATAATTCAAACTTGAATAAATTACGTAAAGATGAATGGTATTATTTCCGGCAATTTCTCTCCCATAGAACACATCCAGTATCGTAATTTTTCAACCGTATTTCAGATTTTGATGACAACCAAATTTAGAGCCTACTTTAATCAGCCTACGGCAATTTGTTTCCATGGTAACTCACGCCTAACTTTATCGTCTGTTATGACTTTTACCACATTTTTCACAGATAAGCTGTACAGAGACAAACGTAGTTCACTATACACCCTCTCTTATGAATTTATGCTACTAGCTTTCATTGGTATTTGTTGGTTGTGTTTTTTATATCCAAAATTATTGCTTCAAAGTACTTTGTCATCTAATATTTTTAGACTAACATTTAAAAATTCATTCTTTACTGACAAATTTCATAGCTGCCAACATGAGACAGTGGAAATTGGTAATAATCCTCCCACAAATTAGTAATCTTCACATATCATACATTGAAATGTATGGTACTTATGTTGTCAAAATTAATAATCTCTTGTGAATTTGCCACAAAACATTGCAAATTTACATCCTAAATTAGTATAAATCACACAAAAAATAGTGACAGTTGGCAGCTATGAAAATTATAAGAAGTTTTAAGTGCTCAAACAAGGATGTAATAAAATCTTGCATGGATGGCTTCTTACGTGCGCAGTCTCGCTGTGGCAGTTCATCCCATTTAGAGAAGTTTGCGACGAGGCCCGGTTGCATGTCATCCCACGCGATGGTATCGACGTAGCAAAGTTGGTTGTTCTGGTGGAAAAACACGTCGCCTTTCAGGATTTCTGTCATGAATAAACAACAATATAAACAACAGATGGTGTTAAATCTAGCAAACTTTCAGTTGAAATTAAAATTTGAACTCTAAACCCTGCAAAGAGAACATGCACTGATGAGAGCAAAACGCTGATTGGCAAATTTAACACACATTCATAGACTTGAAAATGTGCCTATTGTGACTGAAAAGCAAAGACTAAAATTTAAAGTTTGAACTCTAAACCCTGCAAAAACATGCACTGATGATAGAGCGAAACGTTGATTGGCAAATCTAATAGACAGTCGAAGGCTTGAAAGTGTGTCTATTTTGACTAAAATCAATGACTAACATTGCAGAGGATTGGAATAAAATGTACATATTTGAAGAGAGTTGTTCAGTTGTTTCACAATGTTAAAACATTGAGCGTAGGTAAGATATAATTCAGTCTCAAAACCATTTGCTATAACAGGAATCAACTAAATTTTAAAGTTCATTGGTCCTGTATTTTCAAGATAAAACTGATCTAACCACAGCAATATGTAAGAGTGCGAGACATCACACATGAATATGTCGGTGGACAGCTTAGGCAAGAAATGTGTGCCGTTTTTTATTGGCCCAAAGCCACATGCTTTCTCAGTTTTGATTTCTTTATTTATCTTATCGGATAGTAAATTTTTATTGTATTCTTTTACACTTTCAGATATGGTTATTTATAAAAATAAATAATGCCTCCGGCACCACCTTACGGTGGCGGAGGCATAAAAATGGAGTTATGAAATAAGCTTGGATTGTGAACAAAATCCATCAAAACTGAGTAGTCCCAATTACCAGATAATGAACTTCTTAAGCTCTATAAATCTATGAATCCTTTCCGATAATCATTATCCTTCATGTTTATTTATAACTTCTTCAATAATGATGAGGCTACCACTTACCATGCAAAGAAGTCAACCAGATCTCTTCCAGAGCTATCGACGGCTCTTGCGAGTGAAACGTCAGCGCAACATAGAGGGAGTACTTGTCCTCGTAGAGCTTGGTCCCTCTGATCACCCTCAAGTCCGTGAGAGGTATCACCCGCGCGTATGTCAGCAGAATCAGAACATACCCCGTGACTTCCCTTATTGACGAAAGAAAGCTTAAATCGTGTTCTTCTTCGTTTAGAAACGAGATTTCCAGGTTTCCATCCACATAGGTACAGTTTGTATATCTCTCTTTGAGTTCTTCATAATGCTGTTGTCTAGCGCCTGGTCTGCCACTGCTATAAGGCATGGCAGTGCTATGATCCGTCCCCGTACATACTGCAAGAAGAGGGAAGAGAAAGGAGGAAAACAGAGTCAATCAACAAAATTTTTAAAACCACACATTAAATTTCTTTGCTATACCTGCAAAATATTTTATCAGAAAGTTATTGGATATAAATACTACTCTCAATCGAAACTTCTACACATTTTTCCAGTTGCGCCTTGAGCATTTCTTGAAAAGTGGATTTGGCGCCATATAAATCATATATATTATTATCATTAATGAACATTGATTGATGATTTTCCTTGATCTGAACTCAGGAATCTATGTTTCTAATAGTTTGGGGGATTTTTTGTTTTTACAAATACTGCATGTATTATTCAAAGTCACCGTCTGATAGATATGTCAGAAGATTTTCACACTAGCTTCTGTTTGTGGCAGTATCATTTTCCACTTTTTCAGGTTTACGCTAAGATTAAAACAATCATGCTTCTCCTAAAATTATAGAATAATTTCTCATTGCGTTATATGCCTATGATTGAATTCTTTATTGGAAATTCACAATCTGCAGTGAAGCTAGCCCTGAACAAGTCTTTTTGATATTGACGTTACAGGCTGATACGAGACATAAATAACTCTCTCTGATCGAAACATTGTATGTGTAAAAAAATCAAATATTCTCTGTCTTTCTTTCTGTCTGTCTGTCTCTATCTCTCTCTCTCTCTCTTTCTTTCTCTCTCTCCCTCTCTGATTCCTCTCTGAACCACTGAGTAATTCTCATATCAAAATATGGTATCATTTCATCTTGATGTATTTTGTATTTTGATTGAATCCTGTGTGTTTGGTATTCTAGTGAACACCCAAGAGACACAACTACTCTCACCCCCCTTTTCACAGTTTGCTTCATTTGCTTCATAGTCATGTCTATCATCTAACGGAGACACCGTGATGTAATGGTCATGACTCTCGCCTTTCAACCAGAGGGTCGTAGGTTCGAGTCCCACTCAGGGCGTTAATTTCCTTCAGCAAGAAATTCATCCACATTGTGCTGCACTCAACCCAGGTGAGGTGAATGGGTACCTGGTAGGAATATTAATTCCTTGAAACGCCAAGTGCGCTGAATGGTGGCTGCCGGGCTAAAGCCAGGGTAATAATGCTGCAATTGTAGAGCACTTAAGGAATTCTCCTGAAGAGTTGATAAGCGCTATATAAAAGCCGTTCATAATTATTATTATTAATTTTTGGTGTAATTATTCATTATTGCTAATTCATGATTTCCTAAAACAAACTACAGATTCATCTGTCAGTAGAAACATGTTGCAATAATATTGTAACTTGTAAAACCTTGCAACAAGCAACCCTTATACAAATTTTCATACATTTTGTACAAGCTTGTTTGACTAGCTAGCAGACAAGCTTGTTTCGTTCCAAATATACAAATGAGTTGCATGCTTGTCAAACTAGCTTGCGGCAATCTTGAAAACTAGCTCGGCCACAAGCTTACAACAATCTAATTTACTAGCTTACTTGACTAGCTAGTATTACCAATTTGCATATTTGGAACAAAACCAGCTCGAAAACAAGCTTGTACAGCAACAAGCTTATCATTCTACAAGCTTGTATATATACTACCTTATATCATCTTACAAGCTTGTAAAGTAATTAGCTTGTTTTACAAGCTTGTACAGCAACTAGCTTGTCATCTATAACAAGCTCCTACTACGACTAGCTTGCTGTCTTACAAGGTTGCCGTCTTACAAGGTTGCCGTCTTACAAGAAAGTTTAATGGTAGTTGTGACTGTAGTAGAGACCGTGTGCATTTATACCTTACATAAGGGAAAGTTTTACTTTTTATAGTTAGTTAGTGAATATATTAATTAACTTATTTAATGAACTGTAATAATTGTTAAATGATTAATTACATTTCTTGATATTGAAGTAATATAACACAATGAATTCAACTACTAAAATCATTATCATTTGGGGTAAATTAAATCAATTTGTGTTTTGTGCATATTAATATTATGCAAATTAGGTTACTGGAAACTAGCTTAAATTATGACAAGCTTGTATTCTAACTAACTTGAATGAATTACAAGCTTGTTTGGCCAGATCTAAAACTAGCTTAATCTATGATAAGCTTGCATGTATTCATACTATTAATTTGAGTGAATATTAGCAATTATTTGCATTTCGATCACCTTAATTGAAATTCATAATTATGCATCCCCCATTGCCAGCTTTAGACTTCAGAGAGCTACTCCACAAACTAAATGATCATCCTCACTACAAAGATCACTCATTTTACTTATTTGAAAAGTTTTTACAGATATAAGCGTGCAATAAAACTAGCTTGATTCCAAACTAACTTATTTTTCTCACCATCTAGTCAGACAAGCTAGGTTAATAATGTCAGCAAGCTTGTTTTGAGTTGACGATTGTTAACCATCTTACTCGCTTGTGCAAACTAACTTATTTTTGTCACCATCTATTGGCACAAGCATGTCAGGCAAGGTTAAGCTTGTTTTGACTTTAAGATTGTATGACATGATTGTTAACTATCTTGTTCGCTAACTTATTTCCGTGACAATCGATGGCACTAGCTAGTTGAAGGAGCTTGTTTCGTTGCACGCTTGTAAACTAGCTAGTTTGAAAATTAGCGTGTTCATTACTAACTTAAACTTTATACAAGCTTGTCACTCGCTTGTCTGCCTGAGTAACAAGCTAGTTGCAAGGTGGT
>BQKZ01002319.1:42232-83494 GCA_036244855.1 Temnopleurus reevesii | reverse complement strand
CACACACACACACACACACACACACACTCACATTCCTCCCGATTGTATCTTTCAGAAATCAGTCATTCCGATTATTAGCAAATGCGCATGTCCTTGGCTTTGCCCCTCTCCCATCCCTTCACCCTGCCCAGTTCTAGCCTCTGTATGCCACCGCCCAACAGCCTCGTGACAGAAGTTACTAAATTTCATACGGAGAAACTAAAACCGGAATGCTCGTGCAAACTATTTTCATATCAAGCCCTTTAATTATCCTTTTTTATTCCCCGATATATTAAAAGCGTCATGAATTAAATACAAGTCTACTGCACGATAAAGGGACTGCATGTCGCCAGTAGCTCGCCTATTAAAATTATGAGGTATCGTTAAAGGCCTATCGACACCAAAGCTGTGGGATTTGATCGGCCTTACAGCGGCAAAAACGGAATATCAAATAAGTGTTAGTCAATGTTTGACCGTTGCTTGCGTCACGTCCCTCGATGTAAACATCAAAGTTTGATTGCTCGAAAGCTATTAGGGATTGATATGCCATATAATTAGTCGATAGAACGTGCAGCACGACAGGGATCGTCTCAGAATTGCATTAGATTCAGATGATGGTATGTCAGTATCCGGGAAGGTATTAGTGACTGATCTTTTGATTTGAGAGGGAAGGGGTGTTGTAAAAGTCGAAGGGAGCGGTACGATATTTTTTTCACAAAACAATATAAGGATGATAAGTGAGTGTGACCAGTGGAGTTCAAAGAATTACATCATGTAACGGCTTCTTGTCTGTTCATCTTCTAATTGACTAATATTTATTCGTCACAAATAGGGCCCCTTCCCTTCTGATCCCTTCAACTGTATCGTAATATATGTCGGATTACTGCCAGAGTCATTAGACCCATGATGTCATTTAAATGTACGTTCAATAATGCGTTTTGACAGTCTACGCCGACAAATTCGTTTGATCGGCGATGAATAAGGGTTATTTGTTTTTAATGAATGTAGAGAGGGCTTACAGGAAAAAAATATTCGAAATGATTTTGCAATAGTTCGGTTTAGTTGGGAAACGAAAAGTTTGCATTATTGTCGAGGATTATTTGAATGATACAATCATTGCAGTTTTGAAATGATTTTGCCTAATGACATTGCTTGACTTTTCTCAACTTAAAGGCCCGGGCATAGCAAACACGGCACGGCATCACGGCACGGTATTTACGCGATTTCTCCCCTGTCATTTGACAATTGTGAAGCATCATTTGCGCGGAGAAGCGCGCTGACCAATTGCAACCAATATAGCGCGTAAATACCGTGTCGTTATCCCGTGCCGTGTGTGGTGTGCCCGGGCCTTTAGAAATGTAATCGGTTTTCTAATGTTAAGGATGTCGATTGGCCCGTGTCAGGATGAAGATGTTGAAATGATATGAGCTGCCGTACTTACAAATTGCTTCAGCAATTGTATGTTTACGAAATCGGAAGATGATTTTCGCAAGTACTCTTTCATATTGGCGTTTGAATATCACATCCATGGGTCCACGCCCATCAAACAATCGTCTCTCCTACGTACCGACAGCGTTGTCATTGCCCCGCTTTTCGCGCAAGGCAAATGGATTCCCACTTCATATTTACGAGCAATTTGAAATTGCATCTCAATTTGTATGTGAATTTTTGCTGGCAAAAAAAGGCGCGCATGTCGGTATGATTTGTTTGTTTGTTTGTTTTGGTTGTTGTTGTTTTTTTTTTGGGAGGGGGGTTTTTTTTTTTTGTTTTTTTTTACAAATTAGACACCGCTGTGTCGATTTCATTACAACAAACCATGGACTTTCTCTATTTTGTCATTGAAGAAAGTGTATTACAGTGATTTATTAGAATATATTACTGCCGATCACGAGGGAACTAAATTTCGAAAACTCCACCTCTCCCAAAACAGATCGAAAGCTTTAAATATCTAACAAAATCAGTTGCGTCATGAATGGCGGTAAAATCCACGTTACTTCATGTGTTAATGAATATTTATCATACAAACGAGACAATCATCTCTCGTAAATTTTCGTTGTGATCAAACTTACTGCACCTGGGCCACGTAACATAAAACTTTCCAATCGATCGTACGACTGATACCAATCGCAAGTCTATGGGAATTCATGTACGAAAGTTTACGATTGATCGCAAAATTGATTGTATCTCTTTTATGTTACAGACCCGAGTTCACGTAGGTAGAATATATCACTGTTCTCCTGATTAGCGATGCCGCATCCCCCATTCGTCCTTCAACTTCGTACAGAGAGGGGAGTAGTATGCAAGAACAGACCCTATGCTTTCGATGTGAGCATATGCAGAGAAAAACAATGCAGTGTGTCAAGCAAAGGCAATCCAGTGTGTCATGCAGTCAAGGATTGCACACTCTGCATCACGCTCTGCATAGGCTCACACACACCGAAAGCCTAGGGTCTGTATTTGCAGACTAGGTGGGCAGCATTTCCCTAGTCTTCAAGAACAGATCCCAATTTGATACTTTATCACAAAATTATTTTGCCATGACGAAAGTCTATCTCATCGACTTGCTTTTAGTAGCTGTATCAATTTAGGAGGGATGTTAATTTCACATATATTCTAGTCTATGATTGCAGACTCTTCATTATACTCTGCGCAAATCGCGACGCTATCTACCTTTTGCACCACTCCATACACTGGTTGCTGCCTAACGCCCTAGTCACATAGAAGCCCGGAAGCAACACGATTGAACTCGACCCTGTGTTAATTCGCAATTAGCTTCCTGCGAACAAAGAGTCGTGTTGAATCTTGTTGCTTCCAGGGCCCTGTATGACTGAAGCTTAAACGTCGACTTAGTAATATTAAGAAAGAAATATCTTACTTCTTAGCCATTTACTAGTGTATCTTATTTCCGGAATTTAATATTCTTGCGTACTTCTAAGTCATGGTCGAGGTAGCTATTTGCGGCTTTCTTGGAAAGTCGGACAAAAATGTATTGAAATAAGAATACTGGGTAGGTGTACTATCAACAGAAATGTTGGTTGAAATTATAGATTAATTTTTGGGGAAGTGCTCGGACAACTAATTAGTTTGTAAGCTGCAGTAAAAATAAATATTTACATGATATTGATAGTTTTTTTTTCAATTTTGTTAATATAAGATAAAACCAGAAATTGCAGCAGCGTGTCCTAAAACCACTGGAGGCCCTGTATTATGGAAAGAGTCATTGTTTCATATGCATTTATTCTTATGCGTTTTAAGCAATTTGCTAAGACGCCAGCTCGTTGTGCAACAGCATCATCATTCTAAAAATTACCATAAAAAAAGGTTTTTAACATATAAATCAATCTTATTTCTATGGTGCATATGAGTTAATTGCACCTTTTATGTTGTAGCTACATATCTAAACCTTCAAACCATCTTATATACCATCAGCCTGGTAAAACTGCCAAAATGATGATGATCTTTTGATCATTTTTCAGGGAATTCCCTAAATCTTCTCAGGGATACGGGAGTGAAAGTTGGTATTTTAAAATCGATAATTGTCTACACCTCATCCCCTGTATCTCCGTGTGGGCTAACTTGCGATTCAACCCCACCATTCGGACACTCTGAGAAAAGTTGGCCAAAATTGTACCCTGACACTGGGCAACATTTTCTCCACCATGTCCACACAATGAATGGTTAAAACATGTGATGAAATTGCAAAATTCTATCACAAGATGGACATATTTCACACCAATTTTGGTTAGAATATGCGTACAGTTTACGGTGAAAATTCAGAAGTCTACCAGACAGAAGTTTATGGACAGTATGTGTTTGGTACATTTGCCCAACGTTTTAAGGATCCACCAGTTGGAAGAAGGTATAAGTTGGCAGACCTTTTTAGAGTGCGTGGATTACGACTTCAAACTTCATAAAAATTTAGTTTATACTGGTGCCATCATACTCGTAATATCTTTACAGCATATTGAAATCCTGACTTTCTTTGAAGGCAACGTGGCCTTGGACGTGACGGATGTAGAATATTCATCAGAAAACGTGCACTTACTTTGTAATGAACATCCGAGCACCCACGCATCTGTCACTGTGAGCAGAAGGGACTAAGGAATCGGACAAAGTAAACAACACCATTCTAGCCTTTACAGTAGTTTCATGTACGTTACAGAAAGTTGTTCCCTGTTTATTCATTGAGCAGGTGCGACGCACGTTTGATATTTCCCCACAGACTAAGAATGAAGACAATTGTTTGTGTTTGCATTTAACTATTTAATGATGAAATCGAATTTATTTACTCTGTCCAAATCTCTTGTCCGTTCAGTTCAAAGTGTTCAAAGTGTAGGATGATGGCTCAGAGAGCTCCGTTTTTTTTTTTTTTCATTCGGGAAGCGTTTGCAATTCATTTTTTTTTTTTGGAATAGTAATGGTCAGAAGCCAATGAAAGCGTAAAGAATATGCTCCGAGCTACACTCTTGTTTTCTTTGGTTTGGTTGTTTGTTTTTTTATTTCTGTTATACAATATGATCTATGTGTGTGCCTCTGCAGGTAAAGACTCCCATCTTTCATTTTTTGCAATGTGAACAGCACTCAAACCAGAGTCTGCAGGTAAAGACAACTTACACGATGTTATGCATCCTGAAGCAGTAGAATATCGCCAGCAATTTAGTCTCTGAAAACAGACCCTGTAATGTTACTGCCCTAATTACAATATCGAAAGCCATTGGTCTTTGCCAGCAGGCTGGGGTGGGCTACAATGAGCGCATGAACCTCCATCATCGTGCAGAGCTAGGGACCAGGGTCAGAGAGGGGTTGAAACGGGACCGTAAAGGCTAGGACACACGTTTGCGCAAAAAGTCGACGTATGCAGAATACGTATATGCAGAAGAAGTATAGTATGATTTAACACCTCCATACCTCCTTGACGAACGCATTCAACGTCAGACTATCGTCTTTCCTCCGTATGTTGGTTATAAACGAAAAGGTGTGAATCAGCCTTAAAGACCTGTTCAACATAGTTTTCGTGGAAAGAAAATAATTTTGTCTTTGTCTTTGACATTGTCTTAAAAGGGAAACCACCTCCTGGAATTTGAAAGAAGAAAAATTAGAGCAACAAATTCTGAAAATTTGAGAAAATTCAGACAACCCGTTCAAAATTTATGAATTTTCATAGTCACAGAGATATTACTGTCCCTACCGCTGATGGGGTTCCGTGCGGTCGTCAAATTCGACGGAATATGTGACGTCATATCGGACAACTCATCATTCACTCTGTATACCAAACTTCACATTTTCTCCTTTTTTTCGGAAAAGTCAACAAAATTTCAATTTCTGTATTGACTCTACATGTATTTTGAGAAGATTCATGTTGCAACCTTACTCTATACTAATCAATTTTTAATATTCTATGTACAAAATGAATGAGGAGTTGTCAGAACCAAGGAATTATCACTAGTAATAATTCCTTGGTCAGACATGACGTCACAGATTTTGTCGGTATTGCCGATCGCACTGATCCCCATGAGCGGCAGTGATCGTCAAATCTCTGTGAATTTGAAAATTCATAACTTTTGAACGGATTGTTAGATTTTGCTCAATTTTTCAGACTTTGTTCATCGGATTTTTTGTCATTCAATAAGAACCTAAAAATCCCAGGGGTTGGTTACCCTTTAAGAGAGAAGAGTTGATACGAGCAGGAGAAAACGAACCTGGGGAAAGGATGAAGCGAGCGAGATTCTTCGGATGACTGATGATGGATCGTCTCGGTCTCGCCTCTGATGTTCCCAATTCATGCGGAACGCCGCAGTCAGGTCGGGTCGACTGGTTGAGGCCGACCCACACCTCTGCGATTTTAACCTGCGTCAGCCTAGCGTTTTTAGAAATTAAAAACGCTCCCTGGACGCACAGCACGGAGTTTAAGTAAAGAAGACGGAAGGGCCGATCAGGACGTTATTTCTCAAGCGCGGGAAAATCTAGCGGGCCACTATAGGTGGAGAACGCCCGCTAGATTTCCCCACGCCTGAGAAATAACGTCCTCATCGGCCCTTCCGTCTTCTTTGCTTAAAGTCCGTATTGTAGGCGGATCAGACGGTAGACTGGCGTTCGGCTTGCGCACACGGAGCGAAAGCCGACCGTCAGTCCTCCGTATTTTTTATTTAAAAAAACGCTGGGGCAACGCAGGGTAGAAACGCAAAGGTGTGAGTCGGCCTTTAGCTAAGCCCTGAACTCGAGATGGGTAACCATGCCGAAATTGCGTCCTTCCCAGTCGCGATCTACCGTGGCGGGAACGTGAATTATGTATCGCTGCGGAGGATTCGGGGGGCTTTCAGGGGTGCGGTTCGCCTACCGATCGTACATAACATGTCGCAGACCCTTCGACTTTCTCCCCGATCTTTCGTGGCTATTTTCCTCAGATTATTTCTTTATCAATTTGTTGAAATTCCTATTCGGCCCTTTTGACTTACACTCGTTCACACTGAGCCGAAGAAAAACCGGCGATTCATGTTTTGCGGTTTGGAAAAAAAAATCCCTTTCTACAATATTAATTTATTCATCATGAAAATTATACAGAGTAGCCTGATCAGCGATTGGTAGAAAAAATTAAGATTTACATAAATTACTACGGCTGTCTTACAACCGCTCACACTTTTTATTGCCATAAGCATAATTATGAATAAGGGGTAACAATTGAAGCATTTCCCCATTGTTAATCCAGACAAGGGCAGCCTATTCCAACCTCCCCTCCCCTAATATACCACATCGAATAAATACTTGGTCTACCAATGTTAACGCATCTCCTCACATGGGATGAATTTGAACTTGCTTGAGTGGAATGGTAGACCACCGGCCGTTACCTCATGTTTATTTCCTTATCCACTTCAATTCTCTTCCTTTTCGTCTTCCCCTTTTCAGATGCTCTCTCTATTTCCTTTATTCCCGCCCCGTGTCCCGAATTTTCTCGCTTCGCATTTTCGTTCATCTCCTCAGAATCAGCATCCTCGTTCTTTCTCGGATGGCAAACTTATGGTGGCTTCTAGGTACGAACAACATTCTACGCGCGTCACTAAGTTCGGGAAGATCACGTCCTATATATCGCTAACTTCCTCCAGGGTTGTGTTTCATACAGCTGTGCGTAGACCTACGCACGACTGTACGATCGGCGGGTGATCCTAGCGTCGCGCCAGGGGCTATCATTGAGTGCTAGAAAGGATCACCAATCGTTCGTACAGTCGTGCGTAGATCTACGAGCAGCTTTATGAAACACAACCCTGCACGTGACATTTGTGACCACTGGACGCGATCTTTTCGTCTTCAAATATCAGGACGCAAAATTTGTGAGGTAGGAACCGAAATTCACTTCCCTTGTCACAAACTTTGCGTTCGGGGTCATGCATTTCGCATCCTATGTTGTACCAATTGCGTCCTTGGTCGCAGATCTTCAGTCCGAGGTCACCAACTTCACGTCCCATATTGCAAACTTCAAGGCATACATGAGTTGTCGTCTGGTTAGCCGCGAACCGACGCCTCTTGCTGTATACAAAACCCTGTGCTGTGATAGCCCTGTAAACGACTGCTATCCAAACTACGAGCCGCTCCAGTCTAAGGCTCACCGACTCACTTCTTGCGACGATTGCAAATAATACTGCAGTCTATGATCGCGTCGCCACGAGTAAAACCTTTGTAAAGGTTATCGTCTGGTGTGCTTTTGGGCCACCATATCCCTCGGATGGTGAACGTCTTGGAGCTCATTCATCCGCGCAAGAGACAAATTTACATCCTTCTTGCCGTGCATCTAATCTCTCGTATCGGCCTGTCGGATACAAATAATCTGTCTTCTTCGACATGTGTCAAAGTGTTATGCATACATGCATTTTTGTTTTCAGATCGTGACTCGGTTTTATGATGCAGTATTTGGCTAGATGATGATAATAGCGCGCGATAAAGCGCTTTTTTTTCCAGAAGGTTACTTTAGAAGCAATGGAACAATTCAAGTCCTAATTTAGGACAATGTTAGAAAATGTGGGACGATGTGGAGAAAGTATGTGTATGTGAGTGTATATGTACATGTATGTGTACCGTTAGTGCATTCTCCGTAAGTTCACTACCAATAGCTCAGGACTTGCTCCTAAATTGCATCTTGCAGAACGCAGCCATTTCGTCGTCCAAAGACCTGTTTTGGGTGATGGAATAAGAAATAAAACTGACTTGTAACGTAAACTATTTTGAGCAACTGGCTGCAGATGATTTTGTTGTAGAAAATAGGATCATGTTTCTTTTCAAAGTAGTTCGGCTTATGTAGTTACATAAACATGATGAATG
Source organism: Temnopleurus reevesii (assembly GCA_036244855.1). Taxonomy (NCBI): domain Eukaryota; kingdom Metazoa; phylum Echinodermata; class Echinoidea; order Temnopleuroida; family Temnopleuridae; genus Temnopleurus; species Temnopleurus reevesii. The sequence goes on along the minus strand of BQKZ01002319.1, from coordinate 75,205 downwards.
TAAAATGATGATATTGATGATGACGAAGGACTAACTTCCTTACTGATCATGCTGATGAATACTGTAGTAATGATAAGTTCCGATGTGCATGATAAGTTTACATCCAGTCGTATGTTTTGTAGTTCCGTACATATCCAACAATTGTCACGCAACCAATTGTCATGATTGTTCTATCGGCAAAGACATATCGTAGTCAGGAAACGTGGATGTAAACATGATTCGTGGAAACATGACCTTGTTATATCGGTGACTCCGACGGAGTCCGATGGTGAGAGATCTGGCTCAGACAATAGACCGGTTTACTATTTGTTAAACTGGTGAGTAACAATTAAACGACACTTGGAATCAAGTTTGAACACATTTCTTGTTGCTATGTCGGACAAGTCTCGGGTAAGCTTTCGAGGTGCGAGAACATCCTTTGTGTATCTAGAAAACATATAAGATTTGGATCTTTGGGTAAACCAACTTATTTGTCGACGTGACAGATGCCTAAAGATATCGCGCGAAACAACAGTCGTACTTCGACATTTATTGAGTTAACTAGTATCCAATGGGATGCTGGAGTACTTGGTGCGATGTCGGGGATCGGTTGTCTCCCAAAGATCAGTCCCGTGTATATACATGTGATGATTTCCGCAGTCGACAGACGTTCAATTCTAATTCGTACTGTTTTATAAGGAGTTATCCGCCTTGATCTCCTATTTCAATGCCTATTTATATTCTTGTAATCTGTATCGCCTTAACTGAAGCAAAACGAGACACGAAAGTGACACGCTGATGCACGGAACCTAATCGTGCGAAAGCTCTCGACTTCTGGTGATCAACGAAGGGAGATACAGGGATTAGATGTCGTGCGTGATGTGCAAAAATGCAGTATTAGAGGTTGGCTGTATATATAATTGATATATTGTATGCTATTATTTGATTAGATATGTCTGAAAATGTACATTTAACCAGGACGCAGGTATTTATACATCGGAGGTCATTTTATTTTCGCGACGAAGGTTGTCGCTGGTACGATGAAAAATTTGGTCTAAACCAACCGGAAAGCAGTAATTACTACCCTAGATATCTTGTAATAGGGCAGTGCGCGCTTTGGGCCGAGGCGCCACAAGAACAGTACTGGGATGTGGAAGTAGACGCAAGGAAAGAACGAAGACGCGCAACTGAAGAAGCAAAAGGAACAGATGGGAAAGCATAACTGGAGCAAATAAAGGAAAGCATTTGGATGTTTTATTCAAACATCGCAACGACAGCGCGTAAGCACGCCCCTGATGCAACGCAAGGAAAACGTTCGGTTATGAGACTGAAGTAACGGAAGGAAAATGTGCGGGCGCGCAACTGAAGTAACGCATTAAAAGCAGGTTGATGCGCAACTCAAGTAACGAGAAGTGACGCACAACTGAAGCAACGGAAAGAAGATACTGGGACGCCGCAACTGACGCAAGATAGATAGATAGCTATATAGATAGATAGATTTTATTTAAACACGGTAAAAAACCCCAAACAGATACAAAGTCTGGTTTACATTGGGGCCGTGCCATTAACATAATATACAAGGTAAAATGACACTAAAATTAAAAATACATATATATATTAGAGATTAAGAGCAGAACAGGTCAATAAATATAAATCTTAAAACATTTGTAAAATGGAAATTAAAACGCAACGCGACGGACGCGCCATTGAAGCAAGGCAAAGAAGCGCATGTATCAGCGTGTAATGATAAAAAAAAAATACACACCCCTCCCTCGAATGAGTATCAATTTAACTGAAAACAGCCTATCTACGTAGGCATGTCAGTTTTGTGGGAGGCCCCTAAATAGGACTTTGGATGCCCTTCCGAAAATTGCCAGAAATGTTGCTCAGAAACTGTTGTCAACCACATAAGATTTATACGGCAATGCGAGAAAGGCTTTAAAAACAGCAATGTGAAACGAGTAGGCACAACGTTGAAAAGTGTGTGTATTTAGGGGGAGGGGTGGGTGCACGTAGCAACTGAAAGAATAGGGTTCCCTGCATTACCCCCCCCCCCCCCCCGGTTCCGCAGCCCCTGCATTGGAGTGCTCGCCGCACAACCGGGAGGTATGAATTCGATTGTCGGCTGCGTCATACCAAAAGACGTTAAAAGATGGGAGGTGCTGCTACCCTGTTTCGCATTCAACAAGGAAGGAAGGAATAGAGCAACGTCGAACTGGCACTGCGAAAGAAATATCAACAAAACATAGGGACGAAAACGAAACTAGACAACGAATTCACGTCGGTGCGATGCAGACTGCGCACGCAATAGGCACTAATCATAATCAGCCGGATGTGTGATCGGTTTAAAGCCCCAGTCACACAACTTCTAATGTGAAGGAAGGCCGCTCCGGATGGATATGGGTCGATTAAGGCCATACGAGGGGTGTTCACATTGTGAAATCAAAATGATTTAGATTGGGATCCAAGTATCGATTCAGCCAGCGTTCACATTAGAGAAGGGATTCCAATCGCGATCCAGATTCGGAGCCTCTGGGGACTGATTGGAGCGCACTGCGGATGCCCAATCTTCAATAACAAGGAAATTGAACTTGATAAAGATGTATGACAAATAAGACAAAATTACACTGCGAAATAATTCTAAGACAACCGATAAGTAAAGCGATCCCTAAGTAAATAAAAAAAAAAGTCACTGCACACAGATAGCCGCCGGGCGGAATACCCGTACATTTTCATCGATGTTCATATCACCCTGTCGTTCGCACAACGATCGATGCTGTGATATTTTTTCGAATAATCACACTATTGAGCACGAGGTGATTTGGATCACCAGGATCACCAGGATCACAAGGAAATCATGTCAGCACCACAAATTATGGTGATCCTGACATCGATATTTGAACGTCAATGTCACGATCGCGGCAATTCGTCGTAGTGCCTACACCTCTACTGATGCATAAGGCCGACTCACACATTTACATTTTTAACTGCGTCAGCCCAGCGTTTTTGGAAACTAAAAACGCTCCCTTGACGCAGAAGGACGCAGGTCATACGATGGACAGACGCTTTCGTATGCTCGTTGAGCGCAAGCCTAACTTCAGTCAACCGTCTGATCTGCGTATGCTGTGCGTCCAGGGAGCGGTTTTAATTTCCAAAGCACGCTGAGCCGAAGCAGGCTAAAAAAAAAAGTGTGAGTCAGCCTATTCATTGGCAGGGTGGTTAAATGCGCGTATATTGCCATGTGTGCCTGGGACTTGAAGGCGGTTGGCCCGTCTCGCTTGCCTTCGCTTGACGCCTCGACACCTAAAATGTTCAAAGGTTGAACGATGATCTCTACTTCAGTTCACCTTTTTTTCGGGGGGGGGGGGGGGGGGGGGGGGGGTTGGAGAAGGAGTGAGGGTTGGTGTTTTAGGATCGTAAAAGTGTAATGGGTTCTGTTGTCGGGGAACTTGTGACTTGTAGCCTAGATGTAGATTTCCCGTTTGCCAGCCAGGGCTAAAATTTTCATAACGAGAGACATAATCTTGATTTTTCCAAACTCAACGCCCACTATACTAATATCTTCATCATTTTATGAATGCTTGTATTTTTTGGCTTAATATTTCTGTTTGCTTGCTGTCGAGGTGTGATATTTGATGACGTCCCACCATATATTCATTGTGCAGGATTTATTTTATCGGTCAAGTTATGCTTCGGTGTATTATACAATGCTGAATTATGCGACGAAATTGGGGAAAAGGGTAACAGAATGGGACAATGTCTGCTCTGTGCAGGTCGATACAGTCAGCGTGGCTCGTCAAGGAGTTGCGCACGATGGGGGAGCGATAGAGTGTACGTGCCCGACAGACCCCGGGGACATAATTACTAACACGCTACGCTAGGTTCCGATGCTCCAGCTTTGCTTGGACGCACGCACGGGGCTCAACCCCGCGGCAGCCCAAAGGCCCTCGCGATGTATAATCAACTGCCGTCTACCTCAGTCGTGCACGACATTCAGGGGCCGTCTCAGAATAGCGTGAAAGATTTTTTACTCCTCTTGCCACATTCTTCTTTCTCCCTTTAGTTTTATATACTGAATAATTTGCCAAATCACTGGCTCTCGACGAAAACGGATTGACCCCCCAACCTCCCTCCTCTTTTTTGTTCGTTTCATTTAGTTTAGTTTAAACAGGTTTTTTTTTCTGAAAGCAGGATAACTCACTTTTCATGTTTCATTTTTAACTCATTTCCTGACCACATCTTTATGCGTGCAGTGATTTTTGTTCTCACTTTTTTAGTGGTCGGATTTGAGAGCATCCTGCTATTTCAGATATCATCACATTTTGATGATTTTTAGCAGTTATTAGTGTGGGTAGGATAGGGGGAACTTGGTAATTTTCTGCCGCATTCCTACAAAGGAAACCGAAAATGACGCACTGAAAGGAAGGTTTAAACTTCATTACGATGTGATGTCACTTGTCAGTTACAGTCAGAGTTGATTAACATCATTAGTCAAGACACATACGTTTACATCCGTCTCAGTCGTTTGTCCGAGATAAAATGCCCTCCCCCAACCCCTGACAACTATTTTCCACCTCTCCCTCCAACATCTACCAACAAACGCGCCGTCATTCGCACACCTTTCTCACACATACGCACACACATATGTTTATACATATGAACACACATTTACACACGTATCCACTCACTCACACACACATACACACACACACACACACACACACAAACACACTCTTGCACACATGTACGCGTGCAATATGTTTACGCGCGTATTATACTCATTCCTCCACGCGGCACCATATCGTTTCGTCGTAATTTCTCTCTTTTCAATTTCTAGCCTCTATCAAATTCCTTTCTGTGTCAATTTGCGTTAATTTGTTTGAATGATACACATGGTGAAGTTTTATTACTGTGTATGCCACGGCGCGGTGGTACGAACTAGCCATCCGCTTTTACAAGTCACATAGGTCGCTAAGCTGACCGAATGAAATTACAGCCCTCGTTTTAGCAATTCTATACTGGAAACGTGAATATAATAGCGTTGCGGCCCCCATGCGCTTCGATTAGTCTGAAAGTACAGAATGATTTAGAGTTCAATTTTCATCAATTAGGACATTGCAAAATTTAGAATCTGCAGTCGAAAGACTACTTTCACGATGTTATGACTCCCTTGTCTTGTCTTGAGAATCTCAGTATCAAAATGTATGCCGCCTCTGATTGTCAGCAATTTGTTATGTACAGAGCAACTTGCAAGACTGAAAGCAAATTGTCTGTGCATGCAGCCTACGCATCGCCGGTACGGTGACCCATAACCCGTGGCGTAAATTATGTCCTCGCTCGTTTGGTGGTCACCGTCCCCGTTCCGCCCCAAATTTCCCCCATCCTCTCAAATGCACTCAAATTTCCTACGCTGGAAACCAGTGTCACAGTAGGTCTACTCGTTATCGAATCTGATCAGTAAATCCGTTCCGACGGATCCCATCGATGGAATTCGGCCGGAATGAGTCCCTGGATTCCGGAACTATTGTACCGTGACACAAGGAGGGAGTAACTTGACCATGGAGAATACTGATGTTCCTCATATGATATTGCCACAAAATATATGATTTGGAGCAGGCCTCTTCATTCATGTCGTCTTACAAATCTATTCATTTCAGAAAATTCAACGGTTTCCATTATTTTAATCACATCGTGAAACCGCGGTAGACTCGCCTTGCAATGATTTCGGATCCCACGGAAGACCAGCTTCCCTTGATGGGCAAGCTGAATGTTGGCAATCCGCCCTATTTTTAAATTGTATATACTTTCAATACGAAAATAAATTCAACCAATCAATCGAAATATTCATTCCAGACTAGGGGGTGTTGCTCAAAGGTTGCAATTGATCGTAAGTTGCAGTTGATCCGTACGCGCTTCTCAAAATCATTGTTTCATGCGCGTCTTGTTGAATGCGCACACCACGCGCGAATGAAAATGCGCGTTACAATTTGCAAAGTTGCAGTTGATTTGCAGTAGATTTTGAGCAACACCCCCGAGTTCTCACAAAGTTCCACCATATTATCTTATCACGTTTTTCATTCCACGACTCTGTTCTAGGCATTATTTTTCGCCTGAGGCAAAAAAACTTTGGATGCCCAAGACCGACAGATCCTCTGAAAATGGCTCGACCAGAACGTTTGTTTTCACTCTGATTAAAAACAAAACTGCAATGTAAAATTACAGGAAAACATGAGAAATTTAAGTCATTTCAGTTAAATTATACATAGACATGTGAAATAGTAAATCATTTTCAGTTTCAGGGAATTTTTCTAGATTTTAAGTCTTATTTTCTACATGAAATCTGTTTGAAAATTATGAAATAAATAGATTTGGAAGAAAAAAAATCCGACTGACCGACATAGATGTTCAAAGAAGAAGTAATTTTGGGCACCCAAACAAAGTTTTAATGCCTTATGGGAAATATCAAATGGAAGTCGTAATCCTTGAAAGCCTGAAAATTCAAAAGTTTGTTTCACGGAAATGGCAGTGCATCCTCACAAAACTAGGTTATTGATATATCTGAATGTGTAATCGGAAGGAAATGCATATAATGATATTGTAATTACAGAGTCCTGTTAAAAAATGGATTTTGTAAGCTTGTCATTTGCACACACGATTCTAAAGCATAGTACCTCACATCGGTTTGTTGAGCTAGGGAATTGAAGAGATTACGATAATTTGCAAATGTTTAATAGATGGCTTCTCATAGATTAACGATTTACATAAATCTTACGATCGTTTGCAAAGCTGTATATATGTTACGGGGCCTAGGACTGAAATTATTTTTTTTCCTTTGTAGATTTCCTCTCGGTTTCTGAAGTCCTTTATCTAGTAATATTGCTCTAATCAAGTTGATAAGATATTGGATTAAGCGATAATGCTGAATACAAAAACAACTAAATTCATTAACCTTTTTACTATACATTTCCTTCGTCAAAACACTTTTAGTATGAGTTGTATTCGATTCAGAAGACCTGTGTTCTCGATAAAGTAAAGTACTCGATAAAGGTAATGTCCATACAAATATTTATCATTTCATTTTTACCATATTTATATTCATGAACGTTGCATTTATACGAGAATCAAGGTCAGCCTATTTTATGTTCCGATGAATTATGGTATGGCATATTTGATTTAACGATATCTGTGCTAATATTTAATGTAAGTTATAAACGTATACTACTATAGGTGACCATGTAAGCCTCTGATTATATATCAATGTGTTTACCAATGATTATATTAAATACGATTTCACACAATCATAAATGAGTGTTTGTTTGTTCGGTCGTGGTTCGAATAGTTCAATCAAGTATAACAACCTCTATTGTGAAATATTGATACCAGGCCGGATGGAACGTCCCTCCCGTCATATGATAGAAATAGACCATAGTCCATTGCTACAACAGCGTCACGTAAAGTTCGGCCAGCTCAAATTATGATACATCGATAATATTATTACGGCAGCTGAATTTGTTTATATTACGGAGGCACGTACGCTCCTCGCAGCCAATCTCCCATTTCTTTTTCTGTGGCGGCAAATTAATCGAACTCCGTTTCGCGCCTCTCTCTCTCTCTCTCTCTCTCTCTCTCTCTATCTGTATCTTATCCAGCTTCCTCTCATCTTATCCGGTTTTCTCTTCTTATTTTTCCATTGCTTCGTGCTTGTTAGAGGATATTCCTCCTATTTTAAGTAAACATAGTCTTCGGCGAAGCATGGATCTCGTGCGTTTGTAAACGACTTGAGTACACAGAGACCTCTCTCAGTTATCTTTACTCAGCCTCAGGACAGATAGATCGTTACTTCAGAGTTTGCCAGTGAGCGGGAGCAGAAAAATAGGAGGAAAATGCTCGAGAGTGAGCGGAAAAACCATCGATCAAATAGAATACATAGACGCGGGGGTTAAAAGGACGGGTGGGGGATTTGCGGCGCGCGAGATTCTGAGGCGGTCCCTAAATTTGCGTAAATAGGTCTGGAACTCTGTTCATTCCCGTCGAGTCGTTGACACCTAATCCTGAACCAACACTTGAGCGCCTCAGTCACGTACCGGGATACTCCATTTTCATCGCAGGGGAGTCGCCTCAACTGCGGAATCCAGGCTGCGATGTAAACATTCGCTCACGCATCCGAGGTGGTGATAGTCTTTGGAAACAGGCTCGTTTGAATGGGCGCTGCCTGAAGCGATCACTCTCGCAGTTTCACTGCGTTTGTGATTCGAAAATTAGGATATGGAATATCTCGATTGTCTTTGCAGTAACAGGACCAAATTATTTCGTTATTTTCCTTGCGGAAATGTTGAGTTAGGGTTTTAAATTAATCAAGAACATTTAGTCACAATATGGAATTCGCAAATGGAGATATAATACGAGGACATATGTGATATATTTGTTAGATTTATTGTAGAACTGAATCATTCCTCGAGAAACAAGTTTTCTGATCGAGCAATCTGCAAGGCAGTTTCTTTTCTCCCGCCCAATTAGTCCAGTCGAGGATTCTGTGTTCTAATTGCACCTGCCTCTGCGCAAATCCTTGCCCAGAATACACAAAGACTAAAACTTGAGTGTGTTCCATGTGTGTTCATGGCAAGGGTATGTTCAAAGACATGTGTTATCAGATCACAGAATCCTCAACTGGAGTACCATCCTATTGACCCTCTACCTCCTCACGTCCACCCAACCACCCTTTCGACCCCAGGATATCGTCTTCTTTTTTCTGGGTGTCTCCGCGAGCTCCTTCGCCCTCGCCTCGGAACCGCAAACCGTGCCGACGCCAAGGCCTGATGCAATGCCGACATTAAAGGAGAACTTCACCCAGACATTGGTGCACTCTCAGTGTATGAAGAAAAATACGATGATCAAACTGTTAAAATTTGAGCAAAATCCAAAAATACATTAAAATTAATTAATTTTCAAAGTTTTGATTTAAATCCCTGATGGGCTCCTTAACTTGGCAAAGTACAGGCACAAAATGGCTGCCTACATGGAGAACTCTCCATTCACTTTGTACACAGAACTTCACATTTTCTTCTTTTTCTTGAAATGTACACAATAAATCAACAAAATTCATTCCGAAATGCATGCAGAATCAATATATCCGTAGCTCACTTGAAGGAAATTGTACAATTTTGTCTACTTTTCTAGAAAGAGTAGAAAATGTGAAATTCTTTGTACAAAGCGAATGGAGAGTTCTCCATGTTGACAGCCATTTTGTGCCTGTACGTTGCCAATTTAAGTAGCCCGTGAGAGGTGTAAATCAAAACTTACAAAACTTTCAAAATTCATAACTTTTGAATGGATTGTCGGATTTTGCTCAAATTTTCACAGATTGACCATTGTATTTTACTCCATCCACGGGGCGCACATCAATGTCTGGGTGATGTTCCCCTTTAAATTCCAGCATTTGTCTTGCGTCGTGAAAAACGACTCCGGGTCATGTTTCAAATCGGTCTTGATGAAATTTCTTGCCGATCTATTTTCCCTCTCGATCATCATGCCTTCAGTTTTACTTGCTGTACTTGCTTACTTGCTGTTCAGGTGGACGTTCCTCTCCCACTTTTCTGTTTCTTGTTCATGCTGTTTGCAGTTTGCATCCAAGTCGTTTCCTGCCGTCGTAAATATTTCTTACGAGCGCAGGAAGACGCCCTTCTTCATTACTCTTGCCCTTCAATAGACAGTGCTACGAAACACCCGGCGTTAATGTTTTATTTGTTAGTTTATAGTAATAACATAATGTCTTCCAACCGAACATATAGCAGGGCTTTCCTATATTGTATGACTGAGACTCAGTCAATACAAGACTACAGGTAAAGCCCAAGTACAGTTTTGGTAATAGCGAATATTTTTACTGCAAAATTTTGTCTTCAAATCTATATAGGGCCTATAATGAAACATGATATCATGAAAATGCTATACAAAAGATTGTACGAAAAATGAACAAGTTTTGGAAAAGTTATAACCTAAAATGTGCAAAATATTTCAGCGTCGTGTCCCCCGACGCTAATTCAATATTTTCTTTTTTGATAAAGGACAACTTCTCATGCACAGAATTGGATGAAAATTGCAGAATTTATTCTTTGTGTATTCCTTTTTTTTCATGCTTTAATCAAATCTGGGAAATAACTTTGTATATGCCCGATAAGCAGCAAAATATTGTTACAACCAAGAGAGGGCGCTAAATACGATTTAACGGTCAAATTCAAATTTTCAAAAGAATTAGCTCGTAGAAAAATATGCTATGGTCTTAAAATATGTATAAAAATTACATGTCATGGTAAATATCCCCAAAACTCATATTTCTTAATCTTTACCAAAACTATACTTGGGCTTTAATGTGGTTTTTGCCATAAACTTTACTGTCAAAACGATGATGCATGAAACACATCTACCCTGATACAAGGGTGGCCATTTTAATGTGTATCCTCTGAAAAACGACACGCATGAGAATTTTGTAAAATGTCAATCCACTTTTCACTTTTTTCTCCCTTCTTATTTGCCTCATGCAGCTTTAGAATTGTCCCTTTTTGCTTCTCTGTTCCCGAGGAAAAGTATTACCATCATTAATTGGTGCGTTATACAATAAGTGCGTTTCGTTACAAGCGATGCCATTATTATAAAACGGTATTTAAATTTTGATTGCCGTGCCCGCTCCTCGTTTTCCCCGATTAAGGCTTCTTTTTATTTCCCCTGCGCTCTTTTACACCGCGTTCTCCCTTTTATATTTCCTCTTTTCTTTCTCTCTCGACAATTCGCCGCGACGCGACACTCGTGCGGAGTTTGAAAAGAATAGGTCTTTCGTGATAACCTACGGGTAGCTATATACGACCGGAAAAAATAATAAAAATTGAAGAAAAGAGAGATTAGAGTGCAGAGCCAGGGGAACAGTGGGAAAAGGTGCAAAATGTTTTCTGTGCAAATATCTCCAACGTCTTCTTGGTTCGATTCTCTCTCCCTCTCTCTCTCTTTTTGCTTCATCCCCAGATCTTGTGTTGATTTGTGGTAAATGTTTTGCCGCTCGATTTCTTTCCGAGTTGATTTTTGATGGTAGCGATTTGGCGTTCTGCTGTTTGCTGCTCCCCCCCCCCTCTCTCTCTCTCTCTCTCCCACCCCTCTCTCTTCTCTGTCTGTCTCTCTCACTATGTCTCTCTTCATTCTATCATTTCTTCATTCACTCTCTTTCTCTCGCAAATACTTCCCGTTCGCATTTTTTAATGTAAACGTGAGGCGTCGAAATTGCCGATAACGTCTCTCGAGCTACCCTCTTATGTGTTGAGATGACCATCTGCATTTCGGTGCTTTTTATGTATATATCGTAACAACGATTTTACATTTCGATATTTACTCATTTCGGGTTATTTATTGCACTTTTTTGTATAGTCTTGTTTTTTAAAGTCATGTCGTTTCTGTGACTAGTAATTCTGACGATATTGGAATCTGAAATAAAAAAAGGCATTCCTCGTGCAACCGTTGGGTTTTAGATGTTGAGCTTCTTTTTTGTTGCTATGTCGGATAGGGCTAGAGCAAAACCTGCACCAATACAGTTTGTTGAATTGCATGTGTATAAAGATGATAATGTCTCCCGAATTAGATAGTTCGATAACATACAAAAAATATGCGTCGTCTGATTCGTAATCAGTCAGTGACACACAACCTAATGATAACATGAGAAATATTACGTGACTTGAAGTGCCCACAAAAATACACCCTATCTTCCCTCCATATCTCGCTTAGATATTCCATAATTATATGAGTGATATAATATATCGGTCGGGGGTTTGGGTAAGATCTAAGACTGTTTATCTGACTTCAAGAATAACAAAGACATGGACACAATTTTGATAAAGCAAAGCGGACTTTTAGACTCCATAAATAATAAGTGGGGCTATTCGTCTAAAGGGCCGCCAAAAGTCAACTCTTCGTCACGCCGAGAGAAAATGCGATCAAATGCAATTTCATCTTGATTGATTCTAGAGGGTCGGGTGTGCGTGCGCTCATCAAAATTCAGCGGTGTTTGTTCAGAATTTAATTTTTCATTCTGCCTGAAATGGGTCCAAGGGTTTCCTCTCTTTCCACAAAATTGCATGAATCAACGTCAACAACGGATGCGTGTTTTGAAATGTAAAATCTCGCAACTCGATGAATTGTGATGGGCGTAGGCCTCGGGTGCGGTTTAGATTATGAGAAGTAAAGCCCTCATGTTTCGAGGTTTTCGTGAAGAACTTGCGGTCTCGAGTTCCGGTCAAATTGTGACGTTAAAAGTTTCTTCTCCTTCTTCCTATTCTTCTTCTTCTCCTTCTTCTTTTTCTCTAGCTAAAGAGTTTTATTGCTCTTTTAACTCTTTGTTCTGGCGTAAATTATTAGAAATATGTTCTAATGAATAAATAAATGCTAAACATTGAATGATCCACACCGTAAAGCTAGCTATCGTATTCGAGATAGGCCTTTTCTGATATTATTGCCTCCATACACAGTTCCCTATTTTCGTTATATAAAGTACCTGGCTTTAGTAGTTATGATTTGTGTTGCCTTGTGATTTCACAAAAGTTTGTTGTTATTTTCTCTTGATATGCTCTAGAATAACCAATGAGCTTTGAAGCACATTGAGTTTCCAAAAGACGGTTACGAAATCAATTTCCGGGAAATGCCAATTTTTCAGTTCGTGGAGGTCTTGGATTTTTAACCTCCCAGAAGGGAAATGGAGTCTGATATTGCAGACTTCGATTCATTTGATCATTTTGGCACATGTGGACACGAATCGCCCTTTTGCACTGCCAGAATATCGGTGAATCCGAGGGCATCGGTGGATTGTTGATCGAGGTATTAGGAAATGCGTGACGAGCCCTGTTTGCCGTCTGACTTTTCTTACTCGTCGCGCTCATTATGTTGGAGCGTTTGTACAGTTTCTGTCGGCTCCAACTATTTTCTTTGTACATATGAGCTCATACGAAATGATAGAGCCTAAACTCTATGTGATGAAACGTTACCATATTAAATATTTTAACCTGCCTTATTTATAATTTTTGCAACATCTTTAGAGAATCCTTGTACCAGCTGGCCTTGGACCAGCTGGGAGCTGTCACCCTCTCAGCTTTTTCTGCGGCACTTTATGATGTACGTACTTCGTAGCAGTTTTGCTGTACCGATTTCTTGTTTGGCATCCTTTTGGTCTGAGCAAGGAGATACGATTGGGAAAATACCCTATCGGGATAGTTGCTCGAGGTATATGAATTTGAATTTCATCAATTCGCAAAGGCAAAGCCGCGATCGCGTAGCACGCTCTCACTCGCGGGTACAAGCAAGGAATTACTTAGTATAAGCCGCTGATCGACTCGAGTTTCGACCTTGTGAATTTATGAAAAAAACTTTTCGGCACTGTTCGTCTAAAAAGACCAAGGACGTTGTAAAAAAAAATCCCTATTTACATCGCGCGCGTGCAGACGGTGTTACGCAATCACCACAAATTACCGTCTGCCCCGGTCTCGCCCCGGTCTTGCATAATATTAATAGTCTGCGTAAAGAGGCGTTATTTCAAACATACAGTCTTGCCACAACCACTGACAACCCAAATAAAAAAAGGTTCACAGAATTTAACCAAAATTGCACCCAAAAAACCCCTTGTAATAGCAAATAAACATCCTTTTCCATACATATTCCAGAAGTCCATCATAACAGAGTACACTAATGGGCGAATCGATATCAGGAATATTGAAATGTCCCGGAATCTTTGTAGTTTTGTCCCAGAAATTGGGTTCTGTGTTAGTTTTCCAGGAAAAGCTGAGATCTCCCTGGATAAATCAAGGTTTGGACTTCACAGGTCTGGCAGTTGAATGTCAGTTGACCTTCTCGCTTGCAGTTCGTGTTGGAACGCGGTTAACTCTACCCTTGTCGGGCAATCGGTTTGTCTGCGCGGATCAGCATACCTTTACGCATAGGTACAACTCGTTGCGTGTCCGACCAAGAAGATCTTATTGGTCCGACGCTGGCGATGATAACGGAAGATTTCCAAATGTGTCATCCATTTATAGTCTTCGTGGTTACGTTTGTCAGCGTAAAGCAGTCTGAAAGTAGAGACTAGTAGTGCGGAGTGGTCAAGCGGGCCGCCCGGATTTAGACCGACCTTGGATTTGTTATCGGAAGACGGTCAGCTAAGGTCACGGGTCATCTGGGGACAGCTTACCGTGGAGAGATTTACTTCTGCATGCCTCGCCGTGGAGTGGAGAATTTGTTCCACATTCCCGTGCTGGGCTGAGTGAAAGATTGGCGAAAGGAAAGCAACCCTATTTTGATCTGGTTTTGCTCCGCTGTTATGGCCAATGTAACCGGGGCGGGAGGGGTGTGTGGAGAGGGATATGATAGGTGTGGATGTGTATATGAGTGCATATAATATGCATATGTGTGGGCGTGTGTATGTTTGTGTGTGTGTATGTGTGTTTAGGAGTGGCGTGCCCCATCTCACATCTCCAAAACATCCCACCCCTCCTGTTCATCGATAAAAGATGCTAAGAGCTCGCCGATATTCGTACAATGACCCTTGGTGTTTCAAGAAGTTCCGCGACCTCAGTCATGGCTGTATGATGTAACACATAAAAAGGGGGAAGCCTGAAGCTTGTGTTTATTTACGACCTTTACCGAGGTATGGGGCTGATCCCCATTTGCATTGTAGATGGGGTATGGAATCCTGGAACAATGGAAGTTACATTTCGTTTTTTGTGGGGGTCGGGCCTTTTTTCACCAAGGACACTTTACCATTCTAGAGGAAGGGATTGGTGGAAACAGCAGACAAGTGGGGGCGAGAGGTGAGAGCGGAGGGATGAAAAATTCCGCGCAAGCTCAAGAATTTCAGGTGATGCATTTGGCAAGCATAATGTAGATTATTGGCCTAAGCGTTTGCTGCATGGCTTAGAATTTCTGTGAAAATGTCAATTAATCATGACAACTTCTTCGAATAAACATTTAGAGCGTTCGAAAAAATTGCAAGACCAAATGTCTGCAATTTATGCATGAACGAATATTCTGAATTCTCTTCCATCGCAAATCGTGAAAAAAACCCGTCCGAAACAATGCGAAGTTTTACTGATTGCAAGAGGTCGCCTGCACCAGACATGCCCCGCATCTGGCAAAAAAAGTCTCCAAACCCTTTCCCTCCCACTCACTCGCTCACTCTCTCACTCAGTTTTGTCATTCGTAACAAAATAGCGCTTGGTTATTTATAGTCCATTATACATTTTCATCGTTTCACTTATTGCGGGTTATTATTTTATTCGTCTATCATGCGCCCACGTCGTTACCTCTCGCCGTCAAACGATGTTTTTTTCACCCCCCCCCCCCTCCTTTTCCCTTCTTTCTCTTTCTCTCTCTCTCTCTCTCTCTCCTGCTCGCTCTCTCTTTCAATGTTCAAACGCATTCGCAATCCATGCAAACAGTTAAAGTATCAGTACCTTTAAAGACAATCTCACATATTACGATTGTGATATTCAGAAAAATTGTCAGATCAAACTTATCTATGTGATAAAATTCATTTTGATGAAAATAAAACATTAAAATTAAAAGAAAGGAGGTTATACAGGCAGCAGCAAAATATCTATGAAAATTGGGTAAAGTGTACCACGAAGGCTCTATTCCTGCACAGCATGGCTATGTAGGTAATATTTTGAATTTTACTCTTTACTTTATTTACTAAACGTCCATTTTGAAGCCCTACATTTTCACAATTTAGTTTATGTACACCATCAACGCATTAGGTAGCATTTAGGATTTGCCAGTGTATTTTTAAACGAAAACAATGTTACACGATTCCTTTAAAGGTTGAAAAATACTTTTGCGTACTTTACAATTATGCTTACAACTTGTTCTGTACTTCGGATATACCAAAGTAATAACTTCAATTTAATATTTAGATCATTAGTTGTTATGACATTTAATTCGAATAACTATCTAAGCCATTGTCTGTCATCTTTCTAGCCAACGGTATCGCGATACGCCTAGCGCATATTACTTCAATGCCACTCACACACACAGCCATGTTGGTGCATGTTTAACTTCAATACACTGTCGCATACACAGCGGAATACGCACCGAGGGAAAATCTCGCGCTCGGGTCAACGGACATTCAACGGCCGTTTTGAATTTTGAACGCACGGTTCATTAATTCGAGGCCTCGAATA
This sequence comes from Temnopleurus reevesii, assembly GCA_036244855.1. Lineage (NCBI taxonomy): Eukaryota > Metazoa > Echinodermata > Echinoidea > Temnopleuroida > Temnopleuridae > Temnopleurus > Temnopleurus reevesii. Next base: position 59,030 of record BQKZ01002319.1, on the reverse strand, counting down.
CAATAATTATTATTGGAATAGCTATAAATGCGCTTATCATCACCAATCTTTGTGCTTAATTGATTGGTGATATAAGTTCTAACATTTAGTACTCTTCAACATAACACAACAATCTTGGAAAGTCAAATTTTAGGTGATAAGTTCTAACATTTAGTACTCTTCAACATAACACAACAATCTTGGAAAGTCATATGCTGAAAAAGAAGTATTCTACCTTTAAAAGTTTAATGTATTCAGCTCGTCTCGGCCGTCGTTCCGCACCCGGCGCAGACGACGCCCGCCTGAGATGGGGTCGCGACCTCGCAACAAAACGTGACGTGACGACAGCCATATCTAGCGGGATCTCGTCACCGATTAGTCAAGTAGGCTCGGGTTACGGGGCACGATATAACGCGCCTGGCCAATGCCGCATGAAATTATGTCTGCCTGCGCCGTACTGTCATGGCCATACCGGTGTATGAGGAGCTCATTTGCAAAATGGATTAGATCCATTTTCTATCAAATTTGAGCTCGTCTCACTACTTACATTGCCGTTTGAATTAGAAGTGCATTCCATTGTTATCAGTAGGCTATAGGCTGGAAAAAGAGAATTTATTGAAAAATTCAACACTCAGTTTTCCAGAGATACATGCAGAAATATTCATAGAGGAACGCGTTCTTTCTCCGAAAATGGACATAACGCCTTTTGCAAATAAGCTCCTCTTATTATGGAGGACGATATCATATCGGAGGGGTGGGGTTGTTGAGAGCCGCGGTTTGTGAATATGAATATTTCAAACTAAGCCTCCACGGGATGACGAAGGGGCAGCGTTGGTGAAGCAAGGTAATACGGATGTGGTCTCGATGAACGTAGCTTTTAATTTCGCGAAAAAATATTGCTTATAGTTATACGGGAAAAGTTATTGCGGGGAAGATACTTTGATCTTTGGTGTAGAAAGAAATCGCAAATGAACGATTCACATTCTACAATTTCAGTCATCGGTAAATTGTGTAATAATATTGGCAATATCGCTCTGCATGTTGTTGTGGGGGAAATGAGGTTCCACAGTTTCAACGCTCCTGACAATTCCCTCCTACCCTGTCATGCTTGTGATGTTTTCATACTCTGCACCAACCCACCCCCCCCCCCCTCTCTCTCTCTATCTCTCTCTGTTTCTATTTCTTTTCCCGTTGTATATCCGCTATCGATATCACCATGCCATAACACACGCACTTCAAAATTCGATTAAATTGCCCGTGATCACGTGATTAAATTACCTATGGTCACGTGATCAAGCAAATTGGCACCTCGGTGATATGATCGCGAGACGTGAAAAGATCAACCCATTTCATCTCGCACAGATGAAACCATTGTTCAATGAGCCGTGATCTCGGAATGTCGGTCACATCAAAATGATGAGGTGGGAATAATGGGGCGCGATACAAACATTTTAAAGGCCTCTGTTTTGGCATTTAGGCATTTACCTGCCTGTTATTAATCGCGATTTTATAATGACAAATATTTTAGTAGGTTTCAGACTCTTTTGCATTTTATCGCCATTACGAAACGCGGTGGCAAGCTGTTGTGCAAGAACAATATCTCAAGCCCTGGCCCTGGAAGCAGCACGAATCAACACGACTCTTTGTTCGGAGGCATGCAGTTAATTGTGAGTTAACAAAGATTCGTGTTGAATCGTGTCGCTTCCGGGGTCCTATGTGACCGGGGCTTTAGCAGGCATCGCTTTTTGACGGAAATATTTAATTTAATATCATCTTATTAATGTTAAATGATGGAATTCATTTCTTGTCATCATATAGCATGCCAAATAGAATAAAGAACATCCCCGTCCTTTCATGTTTTTAAATCTCACTTATTTTTAGGAAGCTTTTCATAATTATTTTGTACCTAGGTGCATTATTTTAGTAACGAAATCCACAGACCCTGATATCACAGCGCAATAGAATATATATATTGACTGAGCTATATTAATTGCAATTATTATTATTTCCTATTTCTATGTGCTGCCGTGAGGCGATGGATAGGCGTCTCACGCACCCGATGAATAACAAAAATGTGCAAACACCCTATACACCATTATTATCATAATCATTATGCACAACACGAATTCCGTGGTAACGTGAGACAATTTACGAAACACGACTACAGTTTCCCATGTACGATTTCATTTCACGTAAGATCTTCTTTTTCTCCCATTTCTGTGATTACTGCTACTCATTCCTGTTTTTATCAAGAAATCGAAACAGATAATTTTTTTTCGGAAAGAACATCAGTCATATCTACACGGAAATAGGGAAGTGCCATATCCACTTCACAAGACAATGAAAGACAAGGTCTTTAGAACGTAATTTTTGCCAACAAGAAAAGGATGTTGCGCCAGAAAGCCCTGGTCACCATGGTCACATAGGACCCCGGAAGCAACACGATTCACCCCGACTCTTTGTTAATTTACAGTTAACTGCCCCAGAACAACGAGTCGGGGTGAATCGTGTTGCTTCCGGGGTCATATGTGACCGGGGCATTAGGGAAGCGTTAGCAAAAAAAGAAACTTTAAAAAGATAGATGAAAATGTGACCGAAAGTTGCCAATGTGCCTGGCAATCCCTGCTTAGTGGTATCATTGAAATATTCAGAACTTTCTAATTGATCGTACAATTTGCTTCAAACTTTGTTTATCTAATTCGTCAGATTCTTGTTCATTTAACCAAAGCAAGATTTTTGTAATCCAGACCTATGGAGTGTTGTTCAAAAGTTGCAATTGATCGCAAGTTGCAGTTGAACGAACCGTGCCAATCAAAATCATTGTTTCATGCGCGTCTTGTCAAGTGCGCATACTGTGCGCAAATGCAAATGTGCATTACAATTTGCAAAGTTGCAGTTGATTTTGGGGCACCACCCCCCCCCCCCCCTATTCTTTAATTACCTGCGCTTTGATATATTTGAATAAAAATTGCGGTATGATATTACCTTTGTATATAATTTTTTGTTCATTTTTGTCTTTCTTTTGCAGAATCCATACGAGACCAGTGAAAATATGACTGCTTTGCGTTTGTAGACGAGGAAGAAAGTATTTTTCAACCTTCCTTGGTTGAACTGACACAAATCGGAACTGATATTAGGTGAGTTGTACTATGGAATATTTTCAAAATCTCCATTCCAATATCTCTCTCAAGCATTAAATGTTCCAGTTCAATTCTTTTTGCTGAAATATTCGCCCTTCAGAATGATAGTCCTTATTTTTTTTATACCTTAAAGACCCACTATTTACTCTCTTAAAAAATGTGTGTAAAATAGATCGATATTGAGTCAAAACCTCGAAAGGGGAACATGCATGTTTGTTTGGTAAAATCTTTAAGCGATATTTTGTCATTCTTTTACGCATGAAAGGCCAAATTCACCATTATTATGACAGTTTCCCAAATTATTAATGGTAACGCAATTCATAATAGGAGGGAAAGAGTATCATTGTTTATGTGCTTGTGTGTGTTTGTGTGTACGTGTGTGTGTTTGTTTTGTATATGTGCGAGTGAAGAGCTAATGACACGCATTATCGTCCAAACATCCCCTAAATTTTTCGTCATTTCTGCAGTCAAAAGAGAATTAAGAAAAAGAACGAGAGAGACAGTGCGAGAGGGGGAGAACGCGGGGATAATTTGACATTCGAATGGAGGAAAGACAATGATGAATAGAAGGCGCTTCGGGAGAAGACTAGCTCGCGGGGTTAGCAGGCTATGGTCGATTGGAGCAAACGGGTCTCATTAATCACGCCTGAGCGAGGCACGAAATGCTCCGATTGAGAAGGAGAAATCGAGGATGAGAGAAACAGAAATTTGAGAGAAAGGGAAATGAGAATGAAGATTCGAGAGTATTTCGACCGTGGAGGACGGGAGAGGTTCCGAAGAAGTGGGAGATGGAGAAAGAAACGGAGAGAAAGGACAAAAGGGGTGGGGTCGAATGAACCATGAAGAAGCAAAATTGACGATGTGCAATTGTCAGAAGAACTGCTTTTGAGAAAAAGCAGAGGGTAAATGAAGAATATTTGCATGGATGCGATCATTGAAGAGAGCAGAGGAGGCGGATGAAGGAGAAGAAGAAAGCCAATGAGAAGGAGAAGATGAAGAAGGGGAGAAGAAGAAGAAGAAGAAGAAGAAGAAGAAGAAGAAGAAGAAGAAGAAGAAGAAGGAGGAGCAGGATGGGGATAAGAAAGGAGGTTAAGAAGGAGAGAGGCGTATAAAAAGAAGAGAAAGAGAAGACTGAAGGAGAAGAAGGAGAAGAAGAAAGAAAAAGAAGAAGATGATGATGAAGATGAAGAGGATGATAAAGAAGATGGAGAAGGGGAGATGGAGAAACAGAGGGAGTCGATGAAGGAGAAGTGACAGTATGCTTGGTGGTAATATTGGAACAGAGCAGTCATATTATTCACAGGGGTTAGAAATTAGCGATTTTAGTTAAACGATATTTCGAACGCGTTCGAAGAATGCCGAACGTGAATGCGACGGAAACGATCGCGGTACAAAAAATGGCACATAAATAATAAGGGCAACTGATTTAGCGTTGAACCTGTTAAGTCCAGCCATATCCCTTGTTTAACAGGAGGATTTATCGCGCAAAATTGCTGAGCGGTAATTTGTTTTACGTCACGTGACTTGAACGTCTAATGGATCGAAAAGAGATGATTCCGATAATATGAATAAAAAACTCTTTGTCGTAAAAATTACCGTCGCACGTGGCTTAAAATGGCCGTCAAGAAAGTATCGCCGTTTAACGATTGATTATACAGGAGCCTCTCAATCGAGTAAAGTAGAGAGAAGGAAAGAAGGGTGGGAGAAAGAAGAGAGAAAAAGACGCGCCAAAAGGAGAGAAAAGGCGCGCCAAAATCCGCAAGAGCTTTTATTATGGTCGTCTGCCAGAAACGTGATCGTCGATCGTCTATCAATGAGCGATCGGCAAATTGTCGTCGTAGCTCATCAGGCTCAAATTGCAGGATATGGTGGCTTTCAATAGACAAAAATGTAAAAAGAAACATGGCGGAGTAGGGGTGGGGTGGGGGCAGGCTAGCCTTGAGAGCCACGAACGTAAGAAATTCTGAAGTTTCTCTGATCTTGAGGGAAGATGCCGATATTTGGTATTAGGGATAGTCGTCCATGCAGGCGTAATTGCCTTCACGAAATGTCTGATATCTCTCTTTCGCGGTCGATTTGAGAACCGCATAGTGCTGAACTTAGAAAATGGGTGAATTTTATCTACGTTTTGCACTGCACTCTTCATCATTTTGGTGGGAATAAGACATGTAAGATGCGAAGTTAAAATACGGATACCAATTGCCGTACTCCGGCTAGGCATACCTCTCCCCACACCCCTGTCTGCCTGTCACATATATTTCATATATATTTCATTTCATTTGCCTTCTTTCTCCCCCAACACCATCATCTCTCTCTCTCTCTCTCTCTCTCTATTTCTCTCCCCCTCTCTCTCTCTCTCTCTCTCTCTCTCTCTCTGTTTCCTTTTCGGTTCTCATTTTATTCACTGCCATGAGGTATTGCTAATATAGGCTGACGAATGAAACCGTTACATGGTGTTATTTTTTATTTTGCGACAAATACGTTATTTAGGTAGATTTTACTCATACAAATAATGGTAATTTGTTACTGAAAAACTATATTATGTGAATATTTTTACTGCAGCTCACGAAGTAATTATCTAAGAGATATATCCATTAATTGTTTACTTGAATAGCATATGCTAAAATCAAGGACCATCAGTCGCTACACATGAGGTAAGAAATAATGATCTGTAAAAAGGGGTTTTCGAGATGAGTGTTTTGGACAAGAATTGGTAGCCACAAGCATTCGCATGTCATTAGGATTATCCCACAGAACGTTTATTTTTTGCTTCGTTTCCTGAAAAGCTCATATACAGTGATTGATGGATCATTATGTGTGGTTTTTAGAGTCTATTTAATTGCGGCCTGCACGCGAACACAAGTTTGTGTCAAGCCATTACGCAAGTGACTATTCTTGTTTTGAATTCCAGTATTATGTGTCTGATATCCAAAATAGATGTATGCAAATAATTGTTTAACATGCATCAGAAAGCAACTTTTATAACTGATGACTGAGGAAGCTTGCTTGAAATTGTATTCACGCGTAGTTTCCTCACAGGAAGTTACAAGTGGAACTGTATTTTAAAAAGTTGGGCATTTTTATTATTTTTTTTTTGTTCTTTACTCTTCTTTGGTAAATTACGTATTAAGGAGAAAACGATTTCGGTAGATTTGTATGCATTTTTTTTCCTTGTCATCATTTTTCCTGGCATTTACATGCAGGCTACGTACTACCTGATTAGTGTAGAGTCATCGGGAATTCTCTTCGAAAATGAAGACTCTATAAAGGTCTACGTAACAGTACATGGCCGTTGATAGCCGATTAAAATATCATACCTCAAGATGTAGCCACTGTCCTTAGCGGGTTTGGAATGGCTTGAGAACGCAAAAGCATCGGGGTGGTGTGCAATTGTCAACCAACAACAGCTCATCACCAGCAATCTTTGTTGCAGTCATTTGTAATTTCCCAAACGGCGGTGCTGGAACAGCCTCATTATTCTAACATTTAGAGTGAGAAGCTTTTGTCCTCAAACAATCGCTTGCTCCATCACGTCTCAAAGTTTCCGGTCCGTTGGCTGGACACAATTCAGTTTGGAAACAGGGTATGTAAGAGCAGACTACATGCCTTGCGAGGCAGACATCAAAACGGGTTGTCGTTGTTGTTTTTATTTCTACATCTTCCTCTGCTCGAGAGCGTGAGTTATTCCAGGCACGGACTCACGTTACTCGTGGAAGTTCAAGCGAGAAAATCAACGCCGTCCCAGCAGCATTGGGAAGCGAGACCCAAGTGGTATGAGTAAAAAGTGCAAATTGGTGGCAAGACGTGTTGGATAGTCTGTGATTTCAGACCAATTAAACGATTAATCCCCTCGATGGACTACATTCTGTTCGCGATGGCCATGATGATCATGTAATTTCTTGGAAAATATGTACAGGCCGTTACTATATCTTTCGAACGAGCCTACTTTTGTACGTAAGTTCTTGCTTCATTTTTTAGAAGAGCAAGTTTTACTCACAGTCTTTACCAAATGGCCATCTGTGAAAGACGCATACAACAATTTATTAAAATCATTTAAGAAATCGGTTTGTAACAGGAGACTAAACAAGTCAAAATGCGCGGGAAAGCGGGCCGCTTTTCTAATTTTGCATGATTTCCACGCACTCGGCTGGGGTGCCTTGGGGGAAAGAGAAACCCAACGTGATGAGAGAGAAAGAGAGATGCGAAAAGAAAGAAAGAAAGGGAAAGAAAGAAAGAGAGAGAGAACGAGATAGAGAGAGAGAGAGAGATGAGAGATATTGCGTGGAGATGATGTAGAAGAGGGGAAGGAAAAAAATGGAGAACGTGTGGGCAACGAATCGAATCAATATCGAATGATGGAAGAATGGATAATTAGAGACGAAATGATATTAATTTTGAGAGAGAAAGAAATATTAGAAGAGAGAGAGAGAGGGGGGGGGGGCCACGGGCAAAGAATTGGTAGACGAGCTAAGCTTTCGTAGAAATGTAAAACCAAACCGACTTTGACACGAAATAAATTGGAAGATTTTTGTTTATCTCTCGTTTGAAACCCCAGCTTTATAGCATTTTTATTTCAGAAGTAGGAGAGACATCTTAGGAAACGGGGGAGGCAGTTGAAGGGGGAAGTTGAATAAAAATTATGGTTGGATTTGGATGTGCGCATGTGTACGTATATATGTGTGGGGGTATCTATATGCATACATGTATGTTTTAGATATGTGTGTGTGTGTATGTGTGTGTGTGTGTGTTTGTATTTGTTACGGGTGTGTTTGTTTGACATGTGTATATTCGTGGGTGAGTATAGATGTATATCTGTTTGTTTTTCTGTGATCGTCGACGTGTGTTATTTTATGTTTATGATGTGTGTGTGTGTGTGTATGTGTATGTGTATGTGTGTGTGTGGTGTTTGTGAATATATGTTTATATTATGTGCGCGCATATGCGTCTATCCACAAGTGTCCGAAAAACGCATTGTCTGCAGGAAACTGGGAAATACATAGTTTTCTTTCACTATTAGTTTAAAAAATGTGAGTACTTGAACATATTTCAGATGTCAATGGGTAAAATTTTGCAAAAAGTACTTTATTTTAGACATGTCGCATCTCTTACCTAACTTAATACGGAAGAGACAGAACTCTAGCTATTACAAGGGAATAATCTAATTGCTCCCATTCTCTGTGCGCTCGGCAGTCGTGAATTTCAAGTGAAAATGCTAAAAAAAAATTACGACAAAAATTCGTTCCGGAAACTCGAATATAATTTGATACGAAAATCGAAGTTGAGCTTGAGGGTGCACGCATCGATTGGATGGAGCGGGTAACACAAATACCTCCTTGTGTAAAACAACAAAAGAAATGTTCGTATGTTTATTTTTTTCTGTATTCCTTAAACACATGTCGTAAAAAGCCGTAAAAGTACTTTTGAAAATGAATTTGGTTTCGCAGGTTTTACTTTACAATTTTTTGGTTTCATGTCCCTATCGCATTTAAGGTTCCAAATATAGAGGTGAACGGGGGCGATTTCCTCGGAATCTGTTCGCGATTTTTTTTCTCACTCGATAAAAAGATCAATATTCCCTTATTTGAATGATCCCGAAACTATCTGGAAACGTGGGTGTTTCTCGGCTCCCTGTAGATTTTGCATAAAAATAAACTGAAGAGTTAAAAACAACCCCGCAGACTGATGAATATTCATCAGGTCTTAAGCAACTTAACCACACTATTCTTTCTTAGAATATGTCAAACAGCACCTACTCACAATATCTGTATTTTTAAAGTCATTCATAAATATCGATAATTAAACTCATGCTACATGGTTGGGCACAATCTTTTAGGAAGTAATTACTTTGTGAAGCGCATTGTGATAATGATAATACACAGCATTTATATGTTTATGTGTTTATGTGTTTCTAAGCACTATGTTCATTATTACCCGGCTATATCATGGCTACCATACGGTATGGCGCTCATTGCATTCGAGAAATTCTTTCTGAATTAATTTAACGTCATGGGTTGGATTCAAACCCACGACCCTCGGGTTGAAAGGCGAGATTCAGAACCACTACACCACGATCCCTCCATTCCCTTTTGCAATCATCTTTTTTTGTCATCCATCGGTCTCCGGACACCTTTATTACCTCTTTCAAAATGGTGCGAGAACTTCTAGATTGGCGACGAGGATTTATTGAAGAGCACTGGCTCGGTGATGTGAGTGGCGTTCGCGGTCCCGCCATCCCGTGTCATCATAGCAACGAAGGCATCTCTGGAAAATTGGTTGGCGTCTTGAGTGGTGATGCGCTCCCATCTCGTTCTAAAGGAGATGGATGGATGTTGATGGGCGTAAAAAGAGTCTCGCATCCGCTTGAAATGACTCTGTTGCGATGATTGAGGAAAATGTCCTTGGTCGCTTTCTCGTATAAAGCTTGTCGGAGCTGAAAACTTTGCCAAATTTGTGCCCCGATCACGGAGAATGGAGAATGGTAATAAAGAACTGGGTGAGAACTGGGTTCTGGAGGGGATACAGAGATTAGTCGATCCATTGATGTGTCAGGTTTTGTGTCCAATCAAAGACGTTCTTTGTCAGATGTTATGAATCTTCTCGAACTAGTTTTAAACTAAAATCAACCCGACCTGAAAGTAGACTAAATCAGTACATGAATCTAATGTTCACGATGTTCGTCATATGTATTGTATTAATTCGGATGTCGTTCAACGACATTTACTTTTTTCCAGTTCTGTTTGTTCACTTCAGTTACGATCACACTGTTATCATACATTTTACAATAGCCATTCGGGACACGTGATTGAACCAGTGATATCTACATAATTCTCCTCAAGTGCACCTTTGATAAGCCCATAGCCGCACTTTTCTACAAACTCGTATAACCTTCTTTTCTCTAGACAACGACCCAATGAAATAGTAGCCAAAATCGCCTATAAACTGATAAAACACAACGAGTTTTACTCGAATTTTATGCGGCTTGTTTCAACCAAAGAACTCACCGCATCGGCGGCTGGGCGACGCCTAGCGTGTACAAATCGTATGCGAGATCACGCCCCACCTTTTTGCTACCAAAAAATGTATCGAATTGCTTCTCGGGAGCGTTCACTCAAGGCCGCGGCGCACTGTGTGAGGCGAGATTTTCACGCGGCGCCAAAAGTAGCCTTAGCACAAGGGTTACTTTTTAATTATTTTCCCTACGATTACTCTACTCAACCTCTCTTAGTCCGTGGTTAGTTGCGATTCGCGTATCAACCAGGTACATGTAGGTTCAACCAGGTTCGTTTCATGTGTTAATTATACTCGTTTTTCATTGATTTTCGAATGAATCTATGTTGCATCTGTGAGAGATTACGCTCACTCCGATCTTTATACCTTTTTAATCACGATGTTTTTTTATCATCCACCTTTTACTTTTTGTAAAATTTATGTTCTCATACTGCTGCCCCTTTAGTTTCTGTCCCTATGAATTTGCAAATGCATCGTCAGAAAAATCGCCCGTGTTTTCGCTCTCCTCTGCTTTTATCCTATTATATCTATTTATCATCAACCTATTTGATTCCCGCCCACCCATCTCTCTCTCTCTCTCTCTCTCACTTGCTATCCTTCTCCAAACTGTGCTCCGACTTTCATAATCATGATAATTCTCTCCTTCCTCCGCGCTTGCTAATGAGGCCACCAGGGCTTCCACCCCGCTCTCCTTTCCATTTTGTAGCCATATTTTCCTAAGCGGTCGAAATTGAGGGGAATTCGTTCCATTAAAGGGGAACCACCCCCTGGAATTTTCGTGCTCTCATTGAACGAAGACAAATCGGACGAAAAACTGAAAAAAAAATTTTGGAAAATTCAGCAAAATGTTTGTTTTCCGCCTAGAAGTAATAGCATTCCATTATCGATTATGCATTTCTGAGAAGAAACACGTTGAACCTGTACTCTAAATCCTGCTCTAAAGGTTACATGATCTATTTTTTAAAACTTCTTTTTACCAAGTGAATGAGGAGATGCCCGACATGACCATGACGACGTCACAGATTCCATCGGTGTTGCCAATCGCGCGGATCCCCATCAGCGGTAGGGATCTTTATATCTCCGTCATTGTCCGTGACTTTGAAAATTCATAGCTTTTGAATGGGCTCTCCGATTTTGCTCGAATTTTCACAGTTTGTTCATCTGATTTTTCCTTGTGCTATGAGAACATGACAATACCAGGGATGGGTTCCCCTTTAAATTGCTGTCGCCGTCAACACTATTCGATCGCGCTCTCCTTTTCCGGTAAAAACCCTTTGAACATCAAAGAGATAACGCGATTTGATGATGGTCGTAATCTGCTGTTCTGTTGCCTTGGCAACGTATCTCATTGGAGTTTAGAGCCGAGTTCTCCTTTCTATATTTTTTTTTACTTTCTCCCAACGGATTTATTCACTCATCACAACACTTTCCGATGTGGTTTTCGCGCACTTTCTCCCCCTCACTCTTTTTCTAGCTATTTTCGTGTAAATCGCAATCTTCCCTCGTATATTTCCTCCATGAAATCTGAAAATCATATTTATCGGTCGCATAACCACAAGTCCATGAAGATTTAGATAGTGGATGATCTAATACACTGTGAAAAAAAGTGGGTAGAATTATTAATCCAACCAACTTTTGGGGCGATTTGTTCGTTATGTGTTGGATAGGATAAAAGTAGATTAACGTTTGCCTATCTAATGAGGACAATTATTTGCCAAATAATTTGAAATTTTGGAAACTTATAATTGAATCTCCAGACTTTTACTAGATGAAGTTGTGAAGGTATTTTCCCAAATAATGGTGCCCCTAATTTCTTGCAGTGTTGTTTCAGCAGTTTCAACTTACGAATTTGAGTTAAACAATAATTTCTGAAGAAGATTCAAATCTCCCTTCGATATTTTATTCTTTGAAAGAAGAGCATTATAATGTTTATTTCGCTCTCGCCAGCTCTGAAAGTCAATCAACTTTCCGCGGTTTATGAGCAATATATGGCAAAATGCTTGACGCAGTTTGAGCGACCATTTGCATTTACCATATCCGCAAATGTTTACGACTTCCTAAATGAAGCTATTTCGTTTTAGAATATTATTGAAGCCCACGCCTTTTTAATGTCATATTACCCGCACAAAACAAGAATTTTGGATGCGGCCTATATTTCAACTAGAAATTCCGACGTGAACGTGGTTTTGAATGCGTTTGAAATGACGCATTTTCCAAATCGATTTTGAGACTAAATCCTTATTTCCACTCGAAAGCCACATAGCTTAGCGGATTCTGAACCCATTTGTATATTAATTACCTTTTTAAGCACGCCGACAAATGGAAAATACAATAATCGGGGAAGATTTGTCTCTTTTTCTTATTACCATTGAGATTTATATTAGAATTGAACGCTTGTTTTGTATAAATTGTAGTGTTTTGAAAAGAGACACGACGTATTTTCAACCTCATATCAGTTTCAGTGGAAAATGTATCAAATTACAACAAATCTAATGGCATGTACATTTGCTAGCTTATTTTCAGTTCACCATGGCAATACCTTAACAACTTTCCATATTTTAGAAGGTTAAGCCCTATCCAAAACCCGATATAGCCATGTGACAAAGGGCTTCCTGAATAAGTTTTGTTCATCAACATATCGACCAGACGAAAACGACACCGCACCGACACTGCATTGACAACTATACATTTGACAATCTTGCAAACAATTCTCCCTATCGCATATAGCTGATATCACCCGATATCACCTTGTGATATCACCTTGTGATATCGATATCACGCACTTTGGCTTTGGCTCGTTCACTTCCGGGATCCATCTTGATTTCACTTTATACTATCTTCACAATTTCAATGCATGTGTATTTAGCGTAATTTCTTCGTTTTGCGTCGGAAGCCCAGCATTGGACCACTTCGCAAAAGGAACCAACGTAACAAATAAATGCAGATATGAAAGAAAAATATATAAAACGATGCTTTTATTCGCAAAAATCGATGAAAAAATATGACACTACAAGCCGCTGACGAAGTTTGCCGTAGAAAGTCTATAGACTTTTGAAAACGCGCGAATGTTACCGGAAGTACCTGTGCCAAGAATCTGGGCCAAAATAACTAGTGCGCTGCTGGCGTTCAGATTCGGAGAGCTGTATGCGATAGGGAAATTATTTGTATGTGATAACATATATGTGATAACATGCAACTACGGAGATTAACTGCGATCATGACCATGATGACACCGGTGTTCAAACATCTATGTCAGCATCGCGGTAATTCGTAGTGCGGATACGATTTGCTTGTGATATGGATCGCGATCCAAATCACACTTCGGATTGTGATTATTCAGAAATATCATCCCGCCGACCCTAGTGTGAACGGTCAGGTAATTTGAACGTAGATGTAATTGATTCGAAAGAGCCTTTCGCCGTGCGGGTACGTATGTGTAGTGCATGGTGTAGTGATTGTTCTTATTTCGGTGTCGCTTTATTTCTGTATTGTCTAAAATCCATCTCGCCGAATAATTTTGTTGTATGTATCATACATTTTGTTAAATTCCAGTCCCTTCATTTTCTATTTTGGACATGCGCAGTAGGCTCCTGTCAGTTCTTCAAGGCTCCGAATCTAGGTTGTGTTTCATAAAGGTGTCCGTAGATCTACGAACGACTGTACGACTGATGATCCTTTCTCGCGCTCAATGATAACTTGTAGGGCTGAATCGCACCGAAGAGAGGATCACCAGTCGTTCGTACAGTCATGCGTAGATCTACGCACAGCTTTATGAAATACAACCCTGGATCGCAATTTTAATCACGCTTTCTGACAAACATCGATGTTCAGATCACGATCCATATCACATTGATTTCGTACTGCGAACGCCTAATCCAGTTGAGGACTATGTGTTCTGACAGCACCCACCTCTGCATATTCTATCACACTGAACTCACAGGTACTGCATGGCACTCAATCACAGATTCCTTACCATAACCCTCTGATCTGTATACATCTGTGTGGAGGCGCGATCAGCGATCAGAGCTAGAGGGATATACAGATCAGAGGGTTATGTAAGGACTCTGTGGTCGAGTGTTATCATGCAGGTCCTGTGTGCTCAGTGTATTATATACAGAGGTGGATGCTATCAGAACACACAGTCCTCAACTGGACTACAAACGCCCTTATATTCATGAATGTCACTTATTGGGGTCACACACGTGACAGAGAATGGCCCAGAAAACGAAGAGATGGATGAACACGTGATGAGGAAAAAGGAAGACCGAGCGGACAGCGGAAAAAGAAGGAAATGACGATGACCTTTCTGTTTGCCACGAGGCGTGAAATTTTCTCTTTCGCTCGTGGCGGCTAATTTTGAGGGCCGAATTAAAAACCCGGGTGACATTTTCTCCGAACCGCATCGCTACTGTTGCGTGCTTTCCTCTTCTTCTATCCGCATGCCCTTCAGAATATGAAATGCATCCATCCTCATCTGCGTTGCGTCCGGTGTTGGAGGTGATTGTGTCCGGCCGAGGATTTGGTCCGTCTTACACAGAGAAATCCGGCTTACACAGAGAGGCCCGCTTTACTCAGGGAAGTTCTTAAATATCTTTTTCCGCAATCAACAGATGAATAAAAAAATATTTACCAATTTGAGATCTCGGAAGGAAAGAAATTTGTTTGGCTTTTGTAAGTTTTCGGGTTTGTAGGCCTATACTTCTCTTGTGAGCGATTTGACGCTTCTTGGACTTTGTATGCGACCATTATTATTAAAAGGTCCAAATTCTTCCACGAACCAGAAACCAATAGCATAGAATTCCATGACTTTTCCCTAGCACACGCAATCTGACAACATTTCCTTTCCAACCCAGCTAATTGTTTTTCATTGTCATGGCACATGATATTTGCGTACTTTTGTGAGGAAAGCGGACAGAATCTACGGCCGGATATATGACCCTCGTACACAGGGAGCTTACACGTAAAATGCAAAGTGAGTATGAGGTGGAGGGGCAGAGGTAAGGAGAAGGAGAGTGGGAAAGAGAGAACGAGATGCGGAGAAATGAATGCGAGACAGCGAAAAAGGTATATTCAAAAGCTGCCGAAAACTGCAGCTCAAAGCCCTAGTTTCCCGCCATTTCGCTAATGAATATGGATTCGCACTTTTCTGGGCTTTCCTTTAATCATTTCATTAATGTTTAAAATATTAAAAGGATCTACGGAAATTTGTAGCGCGAAAAAGTAGCAAAATCTATCCCATGCTCACGCCCTCTATTTCCGTTCGTCAATTTAGGGTTTGTAAAATGGCAACTTTATTGAAAGCATTTGCTGAATGCTTTCTCTCATATACTGTGGTTCTATTCTAGTAATAAATTCAAATTCGCTGCGACATTTTACATCTTCCGCCCACCCCTTCTCTATCTGTTTTCGTATGAACCTCGTTTTATCTCCTTGATCAGTTCACGATTTCCCTTTCATTCGCTACTTTCATTTAGTATCTTCTATACCTCACAACTTCCTCACTTTTATCCACACTTTTATCGACAATTTAATACTCCTTCTTCAAAAAAAGATGGAACGATGACGATATTTTATCCATGAATTCACGGGCGACGACGGATTTTCTATCATTCCTTTTCTTTCCTCCGCTCTCCACCCCAGTCCTCAATTACTTCTCCCGCGCGACGAACATCGATTATTTAAGCGATTTAGCTCAACGTGACTGGTATTCAACCGCAAGCACGAATGGGCGATATATCTTTCTTTCTCTCCCTCTCAAATTCGACGCAAACGAAACTTGCGCGATGGCATAGCACTGGCATTTTTTTTTTTGTTGCGTGAAAAAGGGGTAGGGTGTTACGCGTTGTAAAGCTCCATTGTAGCTCCAGAACAGAAATATAATTTCAGTAAGAACTCGTTGGAAACAACAGCAGTAGTGGTTTGCCATATCCTAGACTGTCTCTTAAAGCAACAAATTTAACATTTAAGTGAGACAAACTTACATAAATAACATTAATTCCATCACTACGTGTTTTCGTAGATTAACTAACACAGAACACAACACGTGGGACAATAAGATTCTTAAGAAAGCTAGGGTTGAGATCGCGCGCGTGTCCGCAACGGAAAGTTCGTTTTATACGCTACGAATGTTGTCATGATTTTACTATGTTACATAAAGAACGTTTTAAAAAATCGCGCTTTGGAAAAGAAAGTCTCGTCACATAAATCTAAAGTACATGATGTGACCATTTTAATGCCTGCAGATCGCCTGTTTGTCTGTGTGAGTGTCTTTTCCCCCTTGTCGTATCCCCCGCTTCCCGCCTTGTCCCTTCCGTGACAACCCGATATCTTTGCTTCGTTCGCTCGCTAAGCTTTCCGCATCGTCTGACATCGAAACCTCGGCCGACAGACGTATGCACTGTGAGCAGGAGGGACACAGGACTGGGACAAAGAAAACAGCCTCTATTTAATTATTCACAAGAGCTTCATGGTAACACAAGAAAGTCCAACGTGCGAATTTTGTTCCAACATTTTTCCACAGAAGGATGGAAGTTTTAAGTGTCAATCTAGCTATTTTTAGTGCTCGAATAGAGGTTTATAATTTTTTTCAGGCCTTTGCACCTTCTTCTCACAGTGATTTTCACTCCATTGCCTCTTCCCCCCCCCCCCCCCCCCCCCCCCCCCCCCCCCCC
>BQKZ01002319.1:0-10338 GCA_036244855.1 Temnopleurus reevesii | reverse complement strand
CTGAGAAAGAAAATTAAAAGTCATACCAAAGACTTTTAAAAAAAAAAAGGGGGAAAAAAGAAATGAGACCATCTGCCTTCTTGCCAGGCGCTCGGCATTTAAGAATGGAGATGGGTAATAGTAACTTTATGTTATGCAGGGCCCCTGGAAGAACAGCTTACATCTGAAAGTGGCTACCTTGGGTAAATAAGAGGTGTTATTTATTATCATTTCAATTTCCAAATGATCCCGTGATAGACAAAAATCAAACGGTCGCGGAAGAGAGATGGATGTCATGATGTCATGTCCTTCTTTAGAATACCATTCGAGAGTAGGGACAGGGGCTCGTGCCTCTTACCCCGCCCCTCCTCCTCCATCCAAATGAATCATGCTATGTATAGCAGGAAGGGAATCTTCGCGTTGTCTTAATTAAATCTTGATGTGCGTGTATTCAGCGTAAATAATAATAGATTGATTTTACTACGTGACTATTTTCTATTCTACCCCGGAAAACAATATGAAACTCTCTCGAGGGGAGCGGAATTGTCTGGCCGTGTATCACAGCGATATCGTCATTTTAATGTGTCTGAAAGGCCAGGTTAATTTTACTCTTTATGTCGTCTGCACGTCGTGTTATGAGGGCCCAGTTACACTTTTGCGCAAATAAGCAGCATTTCATGCCAGGCGTAAACGGAATTCACAGGGAACAGGCATGACTAACCCTAACATGTGCTTACGTAGAACGAATTCAACGGCAAATCTTGTCCTTGTCTATTTCTATCGGGAGATACCGCAATAAATCATCCAACTTACGTTGAGCATGATACATTTTCTATGTCACGCAACTATGTAACTGAGCTTTCGTGGAGACAACGGAGAACTCAGCAAAGATTATAATGCTGTTCGTGTTATCACGTAGTGACGGTAGCCAAAGGGTACTGTTGCACGAAATAATGACTGTGGCTATGCTTTCATTATAAAAATGGGATGAACACGCAGTTCAATGGGATGCCCTCTGAGTTGTTGCAATGTCGGAATGTCTGTGCTTTCACGCAACACTATACCCTTTAGCGTACGTCAATTTATGAAAGCAAGAACGTACCTTCTATTCAGATAGTATGCCGAAAAAATTGAAGCCTTATCTACTTAATTCAGTCTCCAGATATGATTTTATTGAATGGGCTCCATTAATATGACCGATCGTCATGAAAGGACATGTCTCGGTTGCTTGCAGAATACCAAGAACACGTTACCAATTTGAGACGGGCGTAACGCCCACCGCGTGCAGCCTGTTTTGGTAATTTCATTCTGACTTTCTTTCCCTTTCCCTCATATTTTCACCCACTTTCTCCTTCCCCCTTCTCTTTTCCCCGCTACTACCGTAATATATTAACGTTCTTTATTCTTAATAACGCGTAACCATAATCAGCAATATGGGGTGCAGCGAAATGTGATCGCGTATGTCCTTAGAGAGCTGAGGCGAATCGGCGGGATTTTCTTTTTTGATTGCCGCATGCGAGCGAGCCGAGATAAATTGATGCCGACGGATGTCGGAGAAAGCTTTGGGGAAAGGGGGAAACATCGGCGAGATGGTGATGGAAAATATGGTTGGATGCGTCGGATGTGGGAGAGGAGGAGGAGAAGGAGAGAGGGGATTGGATGAAAATGAGAGATGGTGGACGTGAGTTCTTTGCGAGAGCGAGATAGCTTGTTTATTGGGAGAGTGGAATTGAGCAAGAGAATGAGTTATGGGAAGAAGCTATCAAAATGACGATTTAGAAGAAATGAACTGATGCAAGGAACTGATGCCAAAAAGTGGCGTAAGACAATGTGCATGATATGCATGTTTCTATTGAATCCCTTTTACCGAATGAAAAGCCCTTGATGTCAGTACATTCCGTTAAATGTTCGAGATTTAAAACATAACGGATGAAATCAAAATCTTCTCTCGTGTAGAAGATGATCATCCTGATGAAGAAAGAACGAAGAAAGATGATAAGTTGTCTCATGATTATGCAAAAACTTTTTGCGACGTTTGGACTATACCGCTGCTAGAAGACATGTAGTGAACAAGATAGAGGTTCATTACACGACAAATACTAGCGGAAGCTGCAGTTTAAATGTCCTGGCATTTCAACTTATGCACATCCTGAGACAACTGAACAAGTTTTCTTTATTCGATTACTGATAATTCCTTGTTTTAATGCCATTCGCCATTTTCTCAAACCCGTTTATTAACAATCTGTTCTGTTTCATTTCCTCTTTATTTTCTCTGTAGAATGTTGAAAGCTGGCGACTCCTCATTCCTACAAATGGCTTCTGGCAATCTTGTAGAGGCTCTCATCAGACGGACTCTGCTCGAGGACAGCGTCCCTGGGTGTCATGACCCTACACCGCGGACCGACGAAGGGTCAAAGAGCAAGAGCAAGAAGCGATCTCGGGACGGCAATGGAGACGGTGGCGGTCCGAAGGGCTCAAAGTCAGGAAAAGGACGAGGGGAAGGTGGTAAGTCGTCCAGTGCGAAGAGGGACTCCAATGGCTCAAAAAAGGACAAAGCTTCTGAAGCGAAGAAGGCTAAACTGAATGAGTCAAAAGTTGAAAACGTGGACGATTTGAAGGACAAGACCACTCCAAATGTTACAGATACTAAGCCTGAAGAACTGATTGAAGCCACAGGTCAGGCTGCTGTGACTTCAACAGAAGGAGAAGCCAAAATGGAATGCTTGCAAAATGGAGAAGTTGCCGTTCTTGAAAAGAAGGTGATTTCGGAAAATAACAATGTCGACACGTTTCCAGAAAGGACTGAAAGGAAACCAGGTGATGGGGTTCAGGTTATAGCAAAGGATGGCAATTCTGATGAGGTTTCTTCTTCTTCAGTAGCTGGTGGAGATACAATAGTTTCCAGTAAGGAAGTAGATGTTAAAGACAATCATAATAAACAGAACAATGAAAATGCGGTTCGATTGTCAGAAAGCGTCCAGCAGCAACAACCGAATGAATTCCCTTTAAAGCCATCGGATAACATGAAAACAGTGCGATCACATACGATAGGTGGACTGACTATTGCCAGTATGATTGAGAAAACTCTAGATGCTGGGATTATTTCCTCTCTTCGCGGTGAAAGATTTAAGGATCTAGCCCTGCCCAGGTCGAGGGGCAAGGATAAAGGTAATCGAGAGAAGGATGACTTGAATCCTCTGAGAATTCTTAATCCGAAGAAAGATGGGAAATCGGATCCCAGTGTGATGATACCGTCATCAACTTCCTCTCCGAGTACTTCGCCGAACGCATCATCAACACCGTCAAATAAATACAGCGTTGAGCGTATCCTCGCTGCTCCGACGCGATCAGACAATCCAAAGAAAGACCTGCTCCTCAAAGGAATCATTCCCGCTACGAGAAACGTGGAAGGTAAACGTTTTGACCCGAAACTCGTCACATCATCCACACGCAAAATGATGGTACCATTTTCAATTGATATTCCGAACTCTTCGAAGGAACAAACTTCGGGGTCTTCCGTCAGCTCTTCGGGAAATTCCGGAAACACTCCGACGGGATCGGAAAACTGTATGGTGTCACCCGACGGGAGTGACGGATCGCTCTCGGGGAATCATAGCGCGGGAAGCGACAATGGAGCAACTAGCCCGTCGCCTGCGGATGGAGGCTCTTCTAGCCAGAACAAGAAGAAAAAGAGGAAGCGTTGTGGGGTCTGTAAACCTTGCCTGACCAAGCAGAACTGCGGGGAATGCTCGAGTTGCAAGAACAGGCGGACCGGGCATCAGATCTGCAAGCAACGTAAGTGTGTTGAGCTCCGAAAGAAAGCCTTGGTGAGTATTTTGTGTTTTGACAGTACAGATCCAAAAGTGCTTTGCTCCGCTTTCCACTAAAGCTCATATATGTTTTAGTTCCTGGTCGTGTTCAAGTGTATATCTCTCTCCACAAACGATTTTCCCATCTTTCCACTGAAAAAAATGTTTCAAATCGCACCATAATATTAGGTTAAATTATCAAATATCAGAAAATGTTTTGAACCACTTCTTCCATAGCCATTCATTCAACATGATATTGAATAAGAAATAGAAAAGTGCTCGTAAAATGTACCTTTATATATTTCTCTTTTGTTTGATTAAAACAATTCTGTAAAGAGATAGAGGAATTGAGTTTTGTGACGTATATCTGCATGCATTTAGATTTTAATATTTACGAAGGAAGAGGACGAGAGAGAGTGGAATTAGTAGAGAAAATCATTAAGAGATTGGCTCGGGTCCATAAAACTTTGACTTGATTAAAAGCAGGAAAAACTGAGCAAGAAAAGTTTGAAGCAAATCGCACAATGATTGAATGAGAAAGTTATGAATATTTAAATGATATTATTCAACAGTGAACTTTCATGCACATTGGCAACTTTTGGCCATATGTAATAAAGTACGTCATGCAATACTTATTATTCTGCGAAGTGTTTATTATATCTTGGGAACCTTTCCAGAAAGAAAGTCGTGGAAAATAGCAATTAATTAATGGAAAGTCATGGAATTCTATTTTTAAGTAAAAAAAAAATCAAGTGAGAACCCTGAGAATCTTTAATTTGGCTCATTCTGTGACATAAATGAGCAGAATTGGGTAATATTTCTAGTTATTGGGAAATTGATGGAAAGGTTCTTAATCTTTGGTGAAATGAAACAGAAGTCATGCGTTAACAATATTCTGATATTTGCGCATCCAAAAGAGATAGATGGCACAATTCGTCACCTTTTCACAACAAACAAATAGCAAAATAATCCGTGGTACTCAGCAGACATTTTTAAGAATTTTTCGCGGCAAGTCAATTTTGCAGGAAAGTTGTTTGTGGTATACCGCCCCCTTTTGATGAGATTAAGTAAGGAACATGTCCGCGTGCAGAGGAAGCAGACAACAAAGCCGGAAAGTGAAGACCAATATTCCGAATTCTGCTCAATGTTTCCTATGTTTGTGAGTACCTCGGTTTTTAAGAACAAGCTTAATATATACAATGTTATATTATTACATTTGAATACCAAACAGGTCTACTTGAAGCTTGTTTTAGGGCTGAAATTAACTCTAGTTTTGGAAGAGAGATTCCTAGTGTGACTGTGTTTTTCCTGCACGCTGAATGCGGCGCCAGTGAGCGCCCGGTATCGGCGATGACCTGTTTTGGCCTGTGAGCTGTGCAGATTGTGAGTGGCGAAGTGATGAATGAATGTCTTCGTATGAATAGAGATCTGAAAGCCCTGACATTGCATGGCACAATTCGAAATTTTTCTGATGTGTTGATTTTTTTTATAGAGTGGGTTTAATCATTGGTTTATCGGCCCAATCTACCTCGCTAGAGTCTAATTTTTCATGAGGATGCCAATTTGTCATTTGATAACTTGTGTAATTACTAAGTCTATTTACATTGTTAAAACCGATTTCAAGTTTGAAATCATGGAGATTTTGTGTCTGTGTGTGTGTGCGTGTTGAATCGCTCAAACAATGACGTTTGTGATTGTGAATGAGTGAATTAATTTTTGTTGAAGTTTTGAAGATATTTCTCAGTCAAAGTAAAAGTTGAAAAGAATGGAATATTTAATTTAAAATGAAGTTTTATTTCTGGTTATTTATATAGAATAACAGATTAGTGGGACAGAACTTGGGAAGAGTAATAGAAAACCGATAATTTTGTTGGGTTAAAAAAATTGTCCTAACTCCTAACCCTTTGACTTGAGGATGATAGCACAGATTTCGTGTTTTGGTGCAATAAATTTTGATGCAGGGCCCAACGAAATATATACCAGATACATGAGAAGAAAGATGAAATAATTCTACATGTACACCACATAGGCCTATGCCCCTATTTGCTGTTTATTGCAGATAATTCTTTTAATGAAAATAATCAGTAATATTGTTTCAAATCTTAACATTGGCAAAGCATTCAGCATCTTGGCGTTCCATCATGGGTCCTCTACCATTAACCCAATTTGAAATGATCAGTAGTTTACCCTTTTGATATCTTTGAAAATATGAATAGCTTGAAAGTGTGACAGAATAAGATGATAAACATTTGTTATTTCTATAAAAAAAAAAAAAGTAAAAGTATTACTGCTGAGAACGCATGGGCCAGCAGAATGACCAGTCTATCTCTCCAAAAATGCACTGGGCCTACTCGCAAAAAAAATTCTGGTCAAAATTGACGGGTAATGTTTGGTTTATCTTGTAAGCTACTGTATCAAAATCAGCACAATCTCATATTTTTTTGCATGGGTGAACCACATGAGGAAAAATGTCCATTTTAAAAATTTACAACTTTGATGATTTTTCTTTAATGCCAATTTTCAGGCTCTCTCGAAAAATTACCTGCATGCCAGAAATTTATTGGTCTAAGGGGTGTTGCTCAAAAGTTTCAATTGATCGCAAGTTGCAATCAAAATCATGGTTTTATGCATGTCTTGTTAAATGCGCATACCATGCGCGAATTAAAATGCGTGTTACAATTTGCGAAGTTGCAGTTGATTTTGAACAACACCCCTAAGCTTGATTTTTGTACAAATATTGGAATCACATTTTCCATTACCGGTGTAAAAAAATTTAGAGTTGGCCATATATACATAAGATTCATTGTCTATATGGATAAAATAGAGTCATCTCATTAATTTAAAAAAAAATTATAACCTGCCCTCAAAAAAGAGCATGACCGTTTTCGCTCAGTTTACAATCTAAAAAAAGTATTCCTGTGACTTCCAAGCAATGACATTTTTCTTTTAAAAATCAGGCATACCAAGATTGTCCATAGACACTACCTGTATAAATATTATATTGTTACTGGATACTACGCTTCCAATCAAAGGGGAAAATACACTTCATTGTAGGATGAAGGTGACATTTTTGTAAATCCAAAATAACATTTTTTTGTTACATATTGTATGGAAGTACTGTGATGTGAGTGGCAATTAACTTTTCTATCCTCTGTTGCACTTTTGTACATGGCCACCCTCCATTCCCACCCCGTGTCTGTACTGTAGCTTAAAAGGAGAGTCTACCCAAAAATAATATTTCTTAAACAGGAGCAGAAAAATTAGATGAACAGAACAAAATAAAGTTTGAGAAAACTTGGAGAACTAATAAGAAAGTTATGAATTTTTACATATTTAGACAAGTTGGCAACTGATGACATCATAGGTGCACAACTAACCATTTATTACATTCATATCAATGTCACAAAATGTTACTTTTTTTCCTCAAAATATAATTTCCTCAAAACTTTAACCGTAGGATATCTTTATCATGATAGATATGTAGATCCACCATTTGCATGTTTACATTTAATACAAACTTTGTAACTTTTTGTAAAAATCATGAATTTTCCAACATATTTATAATGAAAACTCTGGTTAGTTGTGCATCTATGATGTCATCAAATTGGCAACATCTCTGGAAAGTTCCACTGATTTGCCCATTTTTTCAAGTCTTTAATAATTCATAACGTTTTTATTACTTGTCTGATTTTTTTCACACTTTTTTTGTTTTACTCACCAATTTTTTCTGCTTCTGTTGAAAACTTATTATTTTCGGGTAGACTCTTATTTTAACAAGGAGTGAAGCGTTTTACCAGTACATGATAATATGATAAAGGGTGATTACTCGTTACATAGTACAAGGAAATGGACACTTGCAATCCTTTTAGTCAAGACATTACCCATTACCTAGAATGAAATATTACAAAGCATAACAAACACCTTTTTCATGTAACTTCAAAACACGTGCTCACATCCTTCTACGAAATACTCAACGTTGGCTTCATGTCTTGCCTGCAAACATAAAAAAGGTAACGAGTATAAAGAATTAATTGCAATCACTATGAATAAAGTCAGAGAGAGTTGTGACACGCTTTGTCAAGACCGACGGTAAACTTCCACCGTCCGTACCTGACTGGTCGGTCATTGGACCTCTTCGAGATAGAATGTTTTCGTCTCACGTGGACTTGGCGGTGTTTAGAGGGGAAGCCCCAGCTGTAAAGCCTCTGTGACCAGCTGTATAGAGAAACAAACAACTACATGTAATCCCCTCAGTCACAACACCAAGTTATGGTTTCTCTATGTGTGAATTGGCACGAGTTCTATGTCCCTGCTATATCTTGGAATAGCCCATGCTACTCATTCTGCCTGTTTACCGCTAGTCTGCATTCGAAGACATGTGTGGGTGTTTTTTACATCTTGGTGTATAATGAATGTATGACCTTGCGAATGATCACATAGACTATGTGTGTAAATATGGCTCTGGGTATCATTACTGTAGGCATCAATGGACACTCGTCCTTACAAGTGGCTTTTCGGGCTTTTAGAATCATTAATTTCCAATATCATAACAATATCTGATTTCATAGACTAGATACCAGTGTGACTCAGTTTAGGGATATAAAAGCCTAAATCACCCCTATAATCTCTAATGGAACTGCCTGTCTGGCTGAATGCTGGGGATGTGTGTGAAGCTGATATTTTTAGGAGGGAGAAGAGAACAAAGAACGACCAATCAGAAGGTTATGTTTCCTCACAGGCAGCTGCTCCTGGTGAATAGCTAATGAGCTCTGTACCTCTGACATAAAGTCAATGGGGTGTGTAGTAAAGGCTAGGAGAGTATTTGTGTGCGTATTTTTCGGACCTTGTGTGTGTGATCTACACACAGCATTGTAGTGAATAGGCCTTTGTATAGTTCTCTGTGTGTACTCGCT
Source organism: Temnopleurus reevesii (assembly GCA_036244855.1). Taxonomy (NCBI): domain Eukaryota; kingdom Metazoa; phylum Echinodermata; class Echinoidea; order Temnopleuroida; family Temnopleuridae; genus Temnopleurus; species Temnopleurus reevesii. Next base: position 1,637 of record BQKZ01002319.1, on the reverse strand, counting down.
AGCAGATGTTTGCTATGCAAGCCGCCCCATACACAGTGGCCAGGGTTAGTGTTGCCCTTTAAAAAACAAGGTGTGGGTTTTGTGCTGGAGAATGGACAACAAAATGGTTTCTTTCAAAGCCTGGAATTACATTTGAAGTGGACAATTGACCTAATTTTCGCTGATTCACCTTCGATGATTTGTAATGATTTTAACCTGCATCTGATTCGTGTGTGGAATAAACTGGGGGATTTGATATCTTCTTGAACAAGCTGCAGAATATGTCATCAAGATACGCTGGTTCATACAGTTGACATTGTATGCATGCCTCAAATTCCATTCATAGATAGGATGTTTTGTATACAATCTCGTCTTCGCGGCCAGTAGCTCCGCTCCGAATTGATGAGGCTCGCTTGCGCAACCCTCGTTCCGGTGCGTTGTTGATCGACCAAGATCCTGTTGCTCCCACACGTGGAATTTCATATTTACCGCGGGATGGGTTACACGATTTCCTCGTTTTGAACTTCCAGGCGATATCATCACCGGATAATTAGCCAATTTCAGGATCTCTAATTAAATCTGGAACTAACATTCCGTTCGTATCTCAATACATGAAACACGTTGACGTCTGATTAATTTAGGATTGAACAAAACAGAGACCGTGTTCGTGACAGTTTCCGATTCAAGTTATCAATGAAGCAGGAAATATAGTAGTACTATCGCACTGTTGACATCACGTGATCGACGTGAATAGCAAGCAAGCATGACATAGCACACACTATACAAGTCACAGCTGAAGATCTGCACTTGTAGTCTCCAATTAGCTCCCCCTAATGACTGATTCTCCGTGTGTAAGAGTGGCTTTGTCAGTAACGGCCCCTTTTACTCACAGGAAATGCTTTGCTAGCTGCGAATTTCCGCAAGGGGGTGATCGCTCAGGGGCTAACAAGAATGAATAAGGCGCTTGTCTAGTATTAGAGAAGTCACCTATTTTCATGCATGTACATTTAGGATCACTGTTAAAGAACTTCCATACATTCTGATTGACGTTATGCAGGCAGTATACAGAAGGGAGCCAGTTTAGGAATATTAAACCAACTTTTCCGGAAAACTGTCTGTGATCTAGTAAAATTGACATTATGCAGGCGGCTTCGGGGCCTGGGGACAGCCAGCCTCCCGGTAATGTTGATGGCAGCGGATTAGTACCGGTGTCCAGTGGCATACAACCAGTGACAAGTGGTATACCGCAAGTTGCTAGTGGCATACCACAAATGGCCAGTGGCATATCTCAAGTAGCCAGTGGTATACCACAAATGGCAAGTGGTATGCCACAAATGGCTGGTAGCATGCCACAAGTATCCACTGGTGGTATACCAGTTTCTGCTGGATCGCCCAGAATGAAGGGTGTTCGGCCGCCTTCCCTGCCTGGGGTGAGTTGCACTAGGCGTTTTCGAGAAAAAGGCGTTATACATGTATTTCATGATGTTTGAAATTGTTGTATGAGCTTCATGTACATCCATGAGTATAAAGCCTATATTTATAATGTTTTTTATTTGAGCATTATAGTATTCCGTTAGCAAGTGATACCAGGGTCCTGGGTTCCAGTTTACAGCAAGCTCTAGATCGAGTTGAATGGATGTAGAACCTCTGAATTTAAA
>BQKZ01002318.1:67081-78764 GCA_036244855.1 Temnopleurus reevesii | reverse complement strand
CCCCCCCCCCAAAAAAAAAAAATTAAAGTATTACTATTAAGAAACATGGATGGGTATTACTGTCTGTTGAAAAATAATGATATTGGGGCCAGGAAATAGCAATAAACTACTGTAAATCACTCTTTGATACTACATTTCATATAAAATATGCATATTTCTTAAATTAAGAAATATGCATGTCTGAGGCGTTGTGGCGTGCGCCTGAAATCAAGCTTGGGTTAGTTCCTGCCTGTGGGTTCGAAGCCTGGTCACATACCGTCTTTCGGATGGAGACGTTAAGATGGCGATCCTCTCTCCCTCTTCTTCTTCTGGCGTAAATATTCATATTTTAATGATACACGCCTCTAAACTACATCCTTTCCTTTCCTTTTAATTGAAAAAAATATATATATATGAATAAAATGCAAAAAAGGGGAAAAAGAAACAATATCAGAGGTTTTGTCAGTTGAGGGCAACAAATCAACTTTTTGCCTAAAGACAACATTGATTCTTAGTTATCCTCAATCAAATTATTAAAACACTCTCCAACACCTAAGACATCGTCCACCAAAAAAAAAGCTATTTACCACACCATCATTTGGTAGATCAGTACCGTGATTATACGATGAAAACCGACAAACCCAAGTATAAATAAATCGCAATAATCCGTCCTCCTGACGTCACAGAAATTCTTTGGTAATTGGCCCTCGTCTGGTGGACACTTTAGAGGCCAGATGGACGATAGATTGTTGGTTTGTGCACTGGGGGCTAGTTGATTGGATTCCCAAACTTATGTGGGGCAGGGTTATGAAGAGGATGAAATGAGTTATTGATTAGAGCAAGGCTGAAATGTGAAAATGATGCTTCATGGGGGCTACATGATCTTTTCTCTTTTTAAAGTACAAAGCCAAGATTGAAAGTAGGGTTCGCATCAATCAGCTTTTGACATACATTAGATTCCTTTGATGTGTGTTTGCAGTTTTCATGTTCCAAATGTTTATCAAAGATACGATAATGAAGTAGAAAATAGATTTCAATCAGCATTTCATCTTATAATGTGGTATTTCTACAAATGGTTTGTTATACTATACATGTACATAGAAGGAATTATACTGTCTTGCCCTCGAAATATATTCAACTTATTTTATTCAACAAAGCCCAAGTGTGGGATCAAATATTATTTTCTAGTTATAGGCATTAGTTTTTAAATCATGAAAGTATACAATATATATCCATTTAAAAAAAAAAATAACAATGATTTTAATCTTGTTGCCCTACAATTGTAAGTGTTATAATGATGATAATGATGATGATGATGATGGTGATGATGATGATGATGATGATGATGATGATGATGATGATAATGATGACGACGATGATGATGATGATAATGTTTTCACATAGACTTGTTTGAATTGCATACCTTGACCACACCAGCTTCAGGAAATTTGGGCAAGTCAATTACACGTGACAATTACCAGATTTATGTCGTACGATATTGGGGTGAACATGGGATTTTATTTTTTAACTTAAAGAAATTATGTTCTAATATTTTCCACCACATCATTAGACAATTCAATTTCTCTTTGATAGAAGACTAAAAATATCATCCTAAATCTACGCCATGAAATGTACGTTGAAAACCCAACATGTTTATAAATAGAGAAAATTGCAGACCATCTACGTAATACACTTCTAAACCAATTTGAACTGTGAAATTGATAATGACTTTTGCATGCACCCACACACACAGACATCGAACACTCTTCATCATTTAGCATTCCATTTCATTTATACTCACTTCCAGTTGCAGAGTCTTTCACATCACATTCACACACTATCCAAGGTAGCCCCTTTCACACTTTTTCAGTCAAGTTTTTGTTTCGATGAAATATTTCCTTCGATCATGGCTTTTGATCTACATGTAAATTGGGATTTCCAAATCGAGGCACTCAATGCATAATTGAATATTTACCAAGTGTTTTCTAATAGTATTTACACCATATGATATCCTCAATTGATTTAAATTTTCCTTGAATTTTCCTTCACTCCACCTTGAGCACATTATTAATATGGAATTTGGCATAGTATATATTATTATTATATTCAGACTGTTTCGTATCTACTTTGGTAATCTGAAATTCATCTGGGCCAGTTGGAAGCCTAATGGGGTGTTGCTCAAAATCAACTGCAAATCAAGTGCAACTTTGCAAATTGTAACGCGCATTTTCATTCGCGCATGGTATGCGCATTCAGCTAGACGCGCATGAAACAATGATTTTAATTGGCGCGTTCCGATCAACTATCAACTGCAACTTGCGATCAATTGCAACTTTTGAACAACACCCCCTAAGATTATGACAACTTTGCTGTTAATGGTAAATCCTGTGGAATCCCTGATGTTGATTGGCTGTTGCGCAATGTTGTCATTGCTTTTACCATTAATGGCAAAGTTGTCATTATTTTAAGCTTTCTGCGATGATGTTCAAAAATGTTCTATTTAAGTGAAAGAATGCATTGTTTGTGTCATCTGTCAAAAATTCTCTAGAAGACATTCCAACAATCTGTATGAAAGGCGGCATTTATCAGATGAAAGTGTGCCAGTTAAAAAGATCACTTCTTCTTCATCATCAATGTATTTTCCCATAAGGCATTGGACAGGAAGCATGAACCCGAGCACCGCTGTGTCACTGCGGAGGAATGCGATGTGCTAGAGTTTTGCCTTCTATCTGAACTCCTGCTGAAGTTATTACCATTAATATTTCATCACGTACAGACATTTGCATCATCTATCGTAGATGTTGTTATTGTTGTTTTTAGTGGAGTTCAAATTTCAAGTTCATTTTCATATATTGATATCATATGTATGTAATGAATCTATGGTTGGGTTGAGGGATAGCTCTGTATCTTTTGAATGTGTAGAGTTTGAAATGGCATATTCAAAAATAAGAAAGCGAAATATGAAATAGGATTACATGTAATTGACTGCTAGAGTTACTACCATTAATATTTCATCACGTGCAGACATTTGCATTATCTATCATCCGTAGATCTGTTGTTATTGTTGTTTTTAATGGCATTCAAGTTTCAAGTTCATTTTCATATATTGATATCATATGTATGTAATGTGTCTATGGTTGGGTGTGGGGTTAGACGTGTGTCTTTTTTAATGTCAGAGTTTGAAATAGATATACTAAGAGTATGAAAGTGAAATGAATAGGAAACATGTAGGAGAAATGTAAAACAAGAAGCAAGCAGTTATATTCATCCCAGCTATCACCCCCTGCATAATATGTTAAATTTGCTTTTGTTTAATTGACTCAGAAAATCAGCAAAGTAACCCATTTCCGGATTATATTATTTCTTGAAATTCCCACAAGTAATACAGTACAGAGGATCTAAAAAGTAAGAAGCAAAACAAAACAAAACAAGTAAAACAAAACAAAACAAAACAAAACAAAAACAACAAAACAAAACAACAAAACAAGACAAAACAAACAAAAACAAAACAAACAAAATCAACAAAACAAAATAAAACAACAAAACAAAACAACAAAACAAAATAAAACAAAGCAAAACAAAAAGAAAACAAACCAAAAACAAACAAGCAAACCAAAGTAATGATACAAAAAAATGAAGGAATATATTATTTCAGATTATATAAATGTTCAAGGATAAAATTTGGTTTATTTTTGTCTGTGGCAGACTGATGTCTTCATTAAGAAAGTACCATGTCCTCTTTAAAGGGGAATTTCCCCTAACATTGTTTTTTGGGGTTTATGTTACAGTTGAAACAAATTCTGATGGCAGTTTCTTTATTTTTTTTCTTTATAATGCATGCAACATTCATGTCGCAATCTATGTGTCAAGGCTTTTATCTTTCCGTTAATGACGCAATTGACACCATTAAAGTTAAATTCATTCTATTGCAGGGTAGCATTTATTATTTGATGGTAACCATCATTTTCTGAATGTTTTGTTGAGGAACAATAAGGTAGAAAATAATAAAAGGGATTGAAATGTGAATGTAGTGAAACAAAAGGTAACAAAGATTTTTTTAAGTAATTCGAGAACATTCATGTTTAATAATTTGTTTCAGTTTGATTTAAATATTTTTTGCCCAAGGTTTCAATCTACATTGTAATATAAAAATAACAGTTAATGAATAGGATTTTGTGTAGTACATACTCCGGAATGAANACTATCTACTGCCTAGCGTTTATCGGCCACTAAGGAATGAGTCCCTGCAAGGATAGCAACCTCATCTTAATCTTTCTTTTTTTAATTAAAAAGAACTACTTGTTAATTCATCAAAGTTAATCCTTTTGAGCCCAGTCTGGTAGAATAATCCTCTGAAGGGGGGTTACCATCCATCATGCTTTTTATGATATCACAATTTCGTAGAACATCAGATCTTTGGTATGCAAAAATAAAAACATGAATTGCTCTAAGGTAGTCAATCACATACTGATGATTTCTTATTTAAAGTAAAAAAGAGGGCGCTGTCAGAGCAGCTGCAGAGCAATTTTTCTCTCTAGTGTCGAGAGGTGTTTATTCTTTAAATTTCTTCACATGTGTCCTTTTATAATGTTGTATATTATTTATGTTTTACTTTGTAAAAATTGAAATCACAATTCAGTTATTAGCTGCAAGGATTTTTATTCAATAAACCATTTATATATCTATCTTTAAAGTCCAAACCTGTTACATGTACATTATAGAGTAGAAAAATAACTTTTTTTACACAGACAGGAAAACTCGTTGGGTTGGGACTATAACTATAGATTTGCTTTATAGATATATGACATTGCAGTCACAGAACAATGTAAAGAATATTCATCCAGCATATTCTAAAATGTATTTTTTGTATTCATATTTGCTGGGGTCAGGATCCCTGGTTATTCAAATCCTTGGTTCATACATGATCCCTACCGTTGGTGGCGTATTGGGGCTCACGGCACATGCACATTTCTGTGAAGTGAAGATGCCCTTTCCCCACCCCTTCCCCTCCCTTTGCAAATAGAACCGTTTGTATGATGGTTAGCTCATCAGAGAACAGCTAGAGAGTTCAACAAGTTTGATGAGGAAACCAATATCCATAACTTACTGTAAAAGATTAATGTAAAAAATATACGGTGGGTCTCTTCAAACAAATATTGGATGGTGATTCTTCCAGAAATGGGGATGTCATCATCTTTTTCTCTTTTTTCAATTGTCAATGTAATTTTTTTGTCTTTGCGATTGTTGTTTGTTGTTTTTGTTGACGGGGATTCATTTGAAATCTAAATTGAATTTTACAATATTATTGTAACTTTGTAAGAAAAAATGGTAACCGTTCTTGTGCGTAATGATTGATAATATTACGCATATTCAGCGCTAGAACTGATACCAGTCTTTCATATACAGTGAAACCTCTTTATAACAAGGTCCTTGGGACTATGAAATTTACCTTGTTATATCAGGTTCCTCACTATATCAGGGTGAAAAAAACACAGAACTATAAAGAGCTGGACCAATAAATTCACCTTGTTATAACAGGTATCTCGCTATATCCGACCTCTTTATAACAAGGTTCCACTGTATTGGTGAATTACAATCTGTGTATATCAGCCTGATACAGTATGTAAACTCTGTAAACTACCTTAACCACCACATGGTGAGTATTTAACTCATTGATCCCCATCAGATGATATCACTAAAAGTTTGAACGTCATAAATTTTGATAGGCAAAGAAACCTGTGTGAGAGGTTTTGTTGAACCATAGAGATATGAAGAGTTAATCAACTGAGGTTTGCTATTCTATCTCCTACTCCTATTCCAGGTGATGTATGAGGGCGATGCCACACTGTGCTGTGCAATCCCAGACCGGCGCGGACCTCTACCCCTCCCTCTTCCATGTGGCGGCATTTCCGGTATCTGCCTCCATTTCTACGACACCGCCCCCATCGGCCGCTACGGGACGATGACCTACCTCGCACGGGCCGTCGCTAAGCATCTCAACTTGATGCAGCATTTCGGGGAAGATGCGAAGGTAGAATGCAAAGTTAGCTGATGATGGTGATGCTGAAAAAAGTGATTATTTTTTGTGTGTGTGTGTTGGGGGGAGGGGGGGAGGCTACGCCTTCTGATGTTTTACTGGCATAGAGCATGGAAGAAGTACGAGTCCTTGCAGCATTTCGGTGAAGATGTGAACATAGAATGCAAAGTTAGTTGATGATAATGATAATGAAGATGATTTGTGTATGTGTGTGGGGGTGCTATGTCTTCTGATGTTTTACTGGCAAAGCTGTCAAAGGATATTCTGCAGAAACAGACTCTTTGCTCTGATGTTCCACAATGTGCGGAGTGCATAATCAAGAGTCAGCCTTTTGACATTACTTCACGATATTATAAAAGGCAATGCAGTCTGCAATTCCATACTCTATATCATGAACTCCATATAGACTGCACAAAGTGCAACACCAAAAGTCAATGGTCTGTGTCTGCAGACTTCTGAAAGAATGCTAGTCCTTGGTTTTTGTTTTTTTTTTCATTTTTATGAGTCTCTAGCACAAGCTTTTTAATAGTAGAATACAAATTATTTCATATTATATTTTGATGTGATATTGAAACACTGAACGTAATAGATCATGTAAAGTTTATGTCACATTGCTAAAGATCAAAGCGACAAAGGGGGTATCGTTGAAAAGTTGCAGTTGATCGGATCGCGCCAATCAAAACCGCTAATTCATGCGTGATTAGTTATTTGCCTATATCATGCGCAAATGAAAATGCGCGTTTTGCGATTTGCAGTTGAATTGCGATCAATTGCAACTTTTGATCAACACTCCCCTTAGTTGCTTAATATTAAAAGTTATGCGTTCCCTAGTCAATAGTGTGATTTAACGACATGTATTGTCTAATAAACACCTACACTACCTGATAAAGATTATTATTGGTGGACTGCTGTGATTATGAATATTGTGGTGGAATGTGCTATTTGCTGTTTTATTTGTCATAAATAATACATTTAGATCTTTTCATTTATATCACCTAAACATCCTTATTCACTTTAACTTAGGAATACATGTAAACACGATATAAACTATTTTCGAAAAATCAAGTCGAACGCAAATTCAATGGTTCTTTTAATGTTATTTTAATCGGAACCGGCTAGCTATTGTTGTGTCCGCACAGCTAAATACACGGCATACCGTATTAGTTTCTGTGGCCCACTTAAATTTTTGGAAATAGTTTACATCGTGTTTGTAGTGATCGCTTAAGGTTAGATTTCCAAACTTTTCATGAGTTTATTCTGCTAAATGGAGGCATTAGATGATGATGATGTTAAATTGATTGCTGCATGATATTAGGATATATATTTATATGTAACATTGGCCAGCTGAAATATGTATATCTTCATTTATGTTTGTTCAGCGGAGATCATTTTGATCCATAAAGCTAATTATATAGAATATTTTACTTATATTCTTCTTTTATGAACATTTTATAATTAAAAACGCACAGTTCACATCAAATTATTTGACTCTCAACTAGTCTTTACAAGAGGGAACTTCAAATTTACGGAAGGATCATATGATATAGCTGTTTGCTCAGACGAAAATTGCACCGGCGAAGTTCCATATAGTAATTGTATTATCAAACCTAATTCCAAACCTAACCCAAACCCCTTACCCTGTGAATGTTGAACAATTTGAACTTCAACAATTGTCGCTGGAACAATCATCGCTGGAGCAACATGCCAGACACTGGGATACAAATTTTTTTAGTTATAAAATTTATCAATTTTACATAAAGATAAAGCATGTCATTTCTCTTTCGTTAAAAGCACGAATAAATACCATAGGAAAGCGCTTTGTACTGTATGAATGATGTGAATGATCTCCATTGATGTAGAATTTTATCACATTTGTTTGCATTTTATAGTGTGTCTAGATTTGCTTTTAATGAGATGAGATTTAAGGATTTTAGAAAAAAATTATTTAACTTGAATTACTCTTTTTTGATGAAAAGTGACATTTTGGTTTGTGTGTGTTCAAAATGTTTGTACTCCAATTGTACTGATTTTTATTTTTGTTGCCAGAAACTCATAGGATTTGCTTGTATGTATTGTGTACAAAAATTGTATATTGTATATAAAAAGTGTATTTATTTAATGCTGCCTAATCGGTATTACATGTATCACGTATTGTCGTGTTTTCGCCAAATGACAGTAGAAAAAGGNGAACTAGATTTTAGCTTCCCATCAAAATAAATTCTACGTTTCGCATTTTGTGCATTTTTGTAAGATGCAATGAACCAATAGATTTAACCAGTGTTTTGTCATCCGTCCAATAAATCATTTTAAATCGTTGCCTCTTTAAAATCTATTATTGTAGTGGGGATAATATTAATGATTTTGAAGAATAAAAAGACAATGATGGTGGTGATGATGATGATGATGATGATGATTAAATGATGATAATGTTGATGATGGTGATGTATTTTTATGTTACTATGTTAATTTGCTGTTGCCAAACAATGCATCACATTTTTTCTCTCTTAAAAACATTAATCCATACTGCTTTCACAGAAGATTTTTTGTAATTAAAGAAAGAGATGAATTATGAATCATTTTTTGAGAAACTCATAAACCACCGAAACACTTGCTATTTCTTATACCTACTATTCTGATTATTTCACTATTTTTATGCCTCTAGCATTTACGTCTAATCATAAAGAGCAATACTTTGTATTTATGTAAATAGAATACAAACTTTTTCTGCCATTAATAATCAATAATGCAAATGTCCATAAAACAATGGTGTGAGATATTAAAATTCATGAACATGACTCAGATTTAATCATTCAACAAAGGTTTAGGAAACGCTTTAAAGAAATTAAAGCAGTCTAATTTGCAAGGGGCAGTATTTATTGATATATAAATATGATAATATTTTCTCAGCTGTGATGCATGAAACCTGCTACTTTTTGACAGTTTTAAATGGGTCGACGCACCGCGCTCTGTGCGAAGTGCTCCTAGCTATGTGCACAACTGGTGTGAATTTTTACACTTTGGGGTTTGGGTTGGGTGTCCAACAGTGTAGCCTCTTTGTTTGGTTTCATTTGTTTTCTTTTCACTTAATTGCTAAATTTACCTTTGTTATTTCTTGCTTTGCAGTCCTCTGATATTCTGATGATTATTCATTCACAATTTTGTTTAATATGCCAATGCTGATGATGGTGATGATATAAATCATGAGTATTGATCATCTTTATGTTTTGAGTCGGTTTGAATCATTTTCGTATTATAATTATTGAACCAGAAAATTAGTGTAAGAGTCTTTGAAGAGAGCGAGTAGATTTGGAATTCTTGCAATAATGAATGAATAATAGATAATTGAAGCATCATGAGTAGGAGAAGAAAGATGTAGAGAGGAGGAAGGGTTGATTAAAAAGGGGAAATAGAAGGAGGAGCGGAGTTGTAGAGATTAAGGTAGAAGGATATGAAGAGAGTTCAGAGAGATAGGTAGAGAGGGGGAGGGGAGATTTAGTTGATATATGAAATGATGGAAGAAAGGAGAGAAATGGGTAGACATGACTAAAATGGAGCTGGGTCGGAAAGGTGTGAGAGAGGGAGAAGAGGTAATGAAAGACAAAGCGAAGGAGCTAGAGGTCAATGATGAATTGAGAAAGGGGGATCTGGACAATGGGAGTGGAAGAAGAGAAAGTTGAGGCAGAAATTGAGAGAGATACATGTAGACGCTGAAAGGGAGGGAGAAATATTTTTGATGAAAGTACATTGAAAAAAGAAAGAGATGGAGGAAGACAACACAGGGAGATGAATGGGACTTAAAGTTGAGAGAGAGAGTGATTGTGTGTATGTGTGTGTGTTTGGATGTGTGTACGTGCGTGCGGGATGGAAAGGAATACATAAGAGAATATAAAGGATGGGAGGGAAATGGGCGGTAGACCTAACATGTTAGGAAGGAGGGGGCAGGATGGACAGGGAAGAAGATAATAGGCAAGGATAGTGGTTCAAAAAAAAAGATTAAAGAGATTGGAGAGGGGAAGAGGATGGAGTGTGGAGGGGGATGTCAGATGTCCGAGAGACAAATCGGGCGCAAGTAAATTAATGTCCGTGTACAGGATGTCCGCAAAGAATAAACCCCGCAATCTGACAATTGAGTCCCTATTTATTTGATTTCAAGACATCTAACAAAGATGTTGGCATTACAAACACAACACACACACATACAGAAGTAAAATAATAAACACTTTCATTCTCTCTCACACGCACACACACAACAACAACAATAGGAGCAACTTGCCAATCACACTCGCACAGTATCCAATACGCACAAACTTTGTAACTGTCTCCCTCGCACGCATACTCTCCCTCACAAACATACACGAGCACGAAAACACATTTACTTTCACATTGTCTATCTCTTATAGATACACGCAAGAAACGCATATATACACACAGACACACACACATTTTGTTTACATAACACACACTCACTCCGTCACCCACAAGCGAGCACACTCATAAACACAGGCACACTAAATCTCTGTCTCTCACACATTTACATGTACATATAAACTACCCCTCTTTCTCACAAACACAAACTTGCATTACCGATATGAGCATACACACGTATACACACACACACGTACTCTATCTCTCTCGAAATAGAGTACGCTTACTATCACAAGCGTAAGTCTCTTACACATATAATCACACACACGAGCATACATACACCCAAGCACACACACACACACACGTTCTCTCTCTCCCCCTTTCTCTCATCCACACACACACACCTACTCTCACACACACGTTCTCTCTCTCACCCACCCACACACATATTCTCTCTCTCTCACCCACCCCCATACACATTCTCTCACACACACGTTCTCTCTTCCCCTTTCTCTCATCCACACACACAAACTACGCACACATAAACATCTCACACTCACGTTCTCTCTCTCACCCACCTCTACACACACTCTCTCACACACACGTTCTCTCTCTCCCCTTTCTCTCATCCACACACACACACACACACACACACACTACACACACATAAACATCTCACACTCACGTTCTCTCTCTCACCCACCACACACACCTACTCTCACACACACGTTCTCTCTCTCACCCACCCACACACACATTCTCTCAGAAACACGATTTCTCTCCAATCCAATCCAATTCCTCCCCCTCTCCCCTCACTGCCTCAGCTCCTCCTCTTCTCCTCTCCCCTCACAACCCCCGTCCCTTCGGCCTCCCTTTCGATTACCCCGCCTCTTCTGGTTCAATGATCCTTCTTTCTCCATCCTCCTCCGTCAATCTTCCCGAGATCGCATCCCCATCTCCTGATGAGTATGACGTATGACCATGCTGTCCGGAATGTTAACGACCCTTCATTACATGTAGGGTTCAGTCACACCAGATGAAACCGGTATAGGGTCAGTTCACCGAGACTGTATCTATCCAGTATAAACCAGTATGTTTGTCCATGGAAATCTCCCTGAAATGTTTCCCTTTCTAAATATTTCTACCTCTTCTTCCTGTCCATTTTTCTGGGTCTTCTTCTTCTTCTTCTCCTCGTTCTTTTCCCCAACTATGTCGCCGCCTCCGCTTTCTCATTCCCCTCCGCTTCCTCCTGCTTCTCCCCTCTTCCTCCTTCTTCTCCTCCCCCTCCTCAATCCGCTCCCT